>JAAGNO010021736.1:0-23546 GCA_033439905.1 Ceryle rudis
CGCTATCCTGTGCAGGACAAGTCCTCTGCCATCCTTCCACACTGCTTACCAAACAGGCAACTGGAAGCTGCAGAGAGGGGATTCAGCACAAGGAGGACCCAGTGCAGGGGAAAACCAATGGAGAGCTGGCTCCAGACAGGTAACAGCCCCGCCACATCCCCCCCTGTGTCTGGGTGCAGGGGACAAGGTTGGGGGGAGGGGGGCACAGCCAGCCCGGCTGGAGGGGACTCCGCCTGACTGCTGTTGTGTCGGGGGGCAGTGTGCAGCAGCATGGGGTGGGGGGCCTGGGAGAGGACAGGGGTGGTGCAGGGTGAGAATGGAGTTGCCAAGCAGACTGCGAGCTGCCCCTCGTTGTGCATTGTGTTGGAGCCAGCCTGCAGCCTTTGTGGCACCAGGAGAGCCTGCTGTGGGAGTGATGCTGCCTGCCCCACCACATTCCTCCCCGTCTGTCCTGCACTGTGCTGGCGGCTCCCAAATCAGGCTCCTAGCCAGTGGGAATCCCTCCTCCCCTCCCTGTCCCATTGCTGCTTTGATTTAATCCCTCCTGCGGTTGGGTTCCTAGCAGCTGTTCTGATTTCCCTGCTCTTCCCCCATCCTGCCGGCCGCTCTTCCCTTGCTCAGCAGGTACTTGATGGTAGTTTTGCTGTTTTTTGTAGGGGATGCGGGGGGCAGACAAACACTCCAAATGTTCCTGGAAAAACAGGCAAAAGACGAGGGCGACCCCCGAAGCGGAAAAAGCTACTGGAGGAAAATTTGTTGAGGTATGGAAAGGTTGTCCCTGAAATAGTCATAAACTGCATATGTTCCCAGAGGGAAGTATAATGTACTTCTGGGGTTCCCCCAATAATATATGTATATACCATGCAGCCATAATTTCAATGTATCTCTGAAGTGAAGCAAGCTCAGGCGTGGTGGACGCTTTGATCAGTCTCCAAAGAAAATTCTGACTGAATTGGAAGCCAAGTTTGGTGAAACAGTGGGTATCACTCTTGCAACCACCTCACTTTGGATGCAGTTCCTCTGTGCAGTGCTAGGGGATATGCTCCTGATAAAGAACGCTTTCACTGTGTCGCGCTTCAAGCCAAAAGTCCTGGCTACTTGTGTCAGTACAGATTTTGGGATGCTTCCTAAAAGAATTGAAATACTGTCCTTGCCACACTCCAGCCTTCACCCTTCACTCCTTTAATTTCGTGAAGCTGTGATAAATACATATGTGAAAATATATGCTGAACGTGTGTTCTGCTTGGTGGCTTTTTTCATGGTTTGCTGTGCATTGAATAATTGTTGCATCTTCTTCTCGGAAGTGGCTGCATTTCAATGATGTGGAGTAATGTATTTATTGTATCACTCCTTCTCTTTCTTCTTTTGGTAGAGAGAAGGCAGAAGAGAACTTGCTAATCCGCGAGACTCAGATAAGAAATGGTAAAGAGATTTTGTGGGGTCAGGGTTGATACGATCAGCTAACATGGCTTTGAAATTATCAAAGCCTGGAGAGATGCCTTTCTCAGGAAAGGGAGAGTCTTTCTGCTAGTGGCTCGGGATGAGTTTGGAAGGAGGGGTTGATGTCATAGGCTGCCTTTCAGCTGGGCACCTGTGGGCTTCCTATCTTATTGTGGGTTAATTTGGGATGAAGAAACCTAACCTACTGGGTTACATTGGGCCTTGGGGTCCCACCTACTCACTGAAGTTGATAGAAATGGGCTGTGAATGGCCCTTGCTCCTCCAGGGACAGGTGAACACAAGCCCCTGTTTATAGCCAAGGGAAAGAAGAACTTTTTTGATTCTCCTCACCTCTCCTTCCTGGTGGCCATTGGGTGTCTGATCTCAGTAAATGATGTCTTGGGGATACCCACCTAAGGGTTAATGAGGCAAGCAGAAAAAGCAACTTGACAACATAATGTGAAAATGAGTTTGAGGGGGCTGGGACTCATTTGTTCTACATGTGGATCCATTGGCTTCCACATAACCCAGGGGCTCAGCCTGCCCGTTTCCCCGCAGTAACAGGCAAGGGTGGCATTGTCTTTACCACGCCTCCTTCCCTTTGTCCTTTGTCTTCAGATTTCCTGGTGGCTGCTCTGGAGCTGGGTGCCAGAGCGATGCACGTGAGGTGCTGGGGGTTTTACCAGAACACTGTCTCCCAGCAAATTGTGTTACTTCAGCTTCAGAGTAACCTTCTGATGGCACAAAGCAGTGCCTTAGTCCTGGTTGCTATTGAAATGAGTCAGCTGTAGGCAGCTGGCAGGGGAAACAAGGTGCTGGCTCTGGGGGCAGCGTGCAGGTATGCTCCCCACTGCAGGTGTGCAGGGAATGGCTTCATGCAGCCAGAGCAGCAGAAACCGGCACATGGTTGGTCCTTCACCATCTCGGTTACCTGAGCCGAAGCTGAGGTTACGTTAAGCTGGCCTGTGACCTGGAGCCAGCACACACTTGCTGCTGTGGCATGAAGGTTTCCAGTGGAGGACAGGTGTCTGGAGGGAACCTGTAGCTCTCTAGTCTTTCTGGACCAACCTGTTAGCTTGCATGCTGGAGTTGCTGGTAGCTCATATCTAAAGGGCCCAGGGTCAGGTTCAGAGAGAAAGGGTCTCTGTTTTTTGCTTTTTTTATATTTTTCATAGTTAATTTGCTTGAAAATGCAGTGAGAATCTGCATGACACCTGCTGGGGGAGGGTGTGACCATTGCTTTCTTTCCAGTGCCAGTGGTTAGCTCTAGAAAACTCCAGAGGGAATGAGAACACCTCAGCCCAAAGGGGTTTGAACCAACATCTTCCCCCTCATCCAAAAGGGGCCACAATGTTTTTTGTTTAGAAAGCATCCTGGGGCAGAAACATGCAAGTCACAACCCATGAGGCTTCTGTGCTCTGTGTAAACATTTGCAGAGCAGGAACCACATTCCCCCTCTCCAGGTGGGTGTTCCAACCACCATGCCAGAGAGTCCTTCCTTTGCAATTATTATTCAAATGTTTCACACAAGGCAGAACAGCTCAGAGTATCTTGGTAGTTGGGACATGCTTCAGAGCGGTGGGTGATCTGCTTCAGATCCCACTCTGGATCGAGTAGGGATGGGATGTGAACTTTTGGAACTTCCCCCTCATCTGGCAGCCTGATGAAGCCCATCCTTCACTTCCTCTTCTGTTCTTTCAAGTGTCTGCAAATAAAATGTTTCATTTGGGGAGAATGGGAGTTTTTATTCACCGCAGCAAAGGTTTGCATTGCTAAAAAAAAAAGGCAAGAAAAAGCCCACCTTATTTCAAATAACATTTTTTTTTTTATGTTTTTATTCTGCTGACAGACTGAATCAGACATTTGCATTACCTTATGTCCTGCTCTGGCTGACAGCCTCCATTACAAGAAAAAAAAATTAAATCCTTTTATCTGTTCTGTCATGACTGGAATGGAGGCTCTTTACAGGGATGTTGCACTACTCATGGGTTGCAAAGTGCCACCATGATTTCTTCATCTGTGTACTTCCTCTGTGTCTTGGCATCCCTTTCAGTGTCACTAGGGGAGGTAGCAGTGCTTCTGGTGTACAATGGAGAGAGCTTTGGGTCTACAGCAAGGACCATGTTTCCTGTAACAGTGGCCATTGGCAGTATCTTTTGCTCTTCCTGAGCCCTGAGGAGAGAAGAAGAGAAGGGATAAAGAAAAGTTGTTAGTCATAACTGCTGTGAAGATAACATCCTTTCATGTTGTTGAAGGGTCCCAAGGGCCTGGCCGTGGGACATGGTGGCTGCTGTGTCAGACGGAAGAGGAGTGGAGGCAGGTCACAGAGAGCTTCAGAGAGAGGACTTCCCTTAGAGAGCGGCAGCTCTACAAACTCTTGAGTGAAGACTTCCTGCCGGAGATCTGCAACATGATTGCACAGAAGGTGAGGAGACATGACATCCTGTTTACCTCTCTTTGACCACTTCCAAGAGCATGGACATTTGCTGATTGAAGGAGAGCTAAAGCCGAGCAGCCTGTCACCCTGTCCTGCTCCCCCCACCTCCAGCCTGCAAGTGTCGTGGATGTGGAGGCTGTTTAGCTTGTGTATGGGGAGAAAGACTCTCCCCATGGAGTGGCAGGGCTGGAGTCGATGCTTTAAGGATCTGGTTCATGATTGCACAGCAGAGTAGGTAGGATGGCTGACAGGGGGTTACTGTCTTCAGCCGTGTTCTCTGTCCCTTTTCTGCTAGCAGGGAATCTCTGTCTGCTTTTGAACTGTTGCAATTTACAGCCTAGCTTTCCTATTTGAACTGCCTGTGATTCCACTTTTACTGCCGTTTCTCAGCTGGCTCTGCTGAAGGGGCAGTGGCTGCTTTAGCTTGAGCTGGTTTGTCAGAGCCCTGAAACTCCAAAGCGTATAGTGTGTCGATTGAATGTTTTCAGGTGGGACAGATTTGGAACGCGATCCTTTGGCTAGATGGCTTTGTAAAATGTGCTCTACAGTCAGCGCGATGTTCTTGGATTGAGTTCAGTTTGCTTGTTTGCTACCCTTGTAAAGCTAATAGGGATTTCATGGTCACTTCTAGCTCCCAGAGTTTCTCCTACCAGTATCACTGATGTGCCCTAATTTCCTCCACTCTCTTTTTCCTTCCCTCAATTCTCAACCCTGTTTCAGGAGAAGCGTCTGCAGCGGACAGAGTTTTCTCCCAGGTGGATGTCTGACCATCAGCCCATCAAACCAATCAAGCAGGAGGTGAGGGGGGGTGCGAGGGGGAGGAAGATGGAGGGAGGCGAGAGCAGAAGCCTCCTGGGGGAAAAAATAAACCGCAGCATCGCTATTCAGTGGGAAGGAGTCATTTGAAAGTGTTTGTGCTGAAAGAGAGATGGGTGGTAATGCCCGTCAAAGGCAGGCTGACACTCAGGGTTTCTATGGCGAGCAGGGAGGTGCTGCCCTCTGGATTGCAGAGGTAACCGGCCTTGCCGCAGACTCTGGGGCAGCTGCATATGGAAATCTGCGCTCAGCCTGGGGAATTCCACTTCAATGAAAGTGCTGGCACATTCGAGGCAGTTCAAAGAAAAGTTGAAGAAGGATGAGAGGGCTAGAAGAACCGGCTTACAAAGGGAAATGACAGAAATTCAGCCAAGGGGAAAACATGAGGCTGCAGACACATGAGGGTGTAGATAGCATGGAGGGAGAGAAGAATGGCTGATGCAGTACAGAGCTGAGCTAGGAGGGGGTCAGCTGGAAATGGAAGTCACAATCTAGGCTGCTTAAAGAAATGCTTATCAAACTGCAGCCTTGTCGAATGAAACGGCTCTTTCCGTGCCTCTTCACCTTCATCTCCTCTCCACCCCATCAGTGTAACAGCGCTGCCGCTTGCGGGTCTGTGCAGTGAACCGGACCCAGGAAAATGACTGGAGTTAAATATAACCTTTTTCTTTGGCTGGGGTTATTTTTAACCTAGATCAGCTTTCCAATTCAGTTCACCACGCAGCCCCCAACAGCCATGCTGGCACAGCCAGGGGCATGGTACAGTGGAGATGGGGGGTCTTTGAACCGGCAACTGCTACCCAAAGCAATTGGTCAGGCAACACGGGATTAGCTTTGGAGGAAAAAAATTGGCTTGATTCTATCGGGCCGTGGCATAATCTCTCACTGTAGATGTAATGAAAATGTAGTTACCTGGTGTTTTGTCAAACCCTGGGAAATTAAACTGCAGGGAATATTCCGCATGAGCCTGGGTCAGGGGTTCCCGCAAAACAAAGGAGAAAGTACAGTTCCCCACAATAAATTTAATTACTTAGAATAGATAAATAAAAGGAAGGAAGAAGCTCTCATCACGCTGCAGATAAAAGACTGCTGAGAGGAAAATAAGACCCTGGCGATGGTCAGTTTGGTACCAGAATTGCTCTCTGCAAAGCCCACCGTGCAGGAAGCGCAGGGACACGTGTTTGTTCATGGGCAGCAGAAATCCCAGAGGAGGAGGAGAGTGGGAAACACATGGAGCCTGAATGATGCTAATCAGTACCGCAGGTGCTCCAGGTCTGTGGCAGCAGAGGGCTGTTAATTGCTGCCTGTGGGCCAGTGAAAGGTTTCCAGTGAGCGAGGGGCCCTCCTGGCACCCAGTGCGTGGGGAGCCAGCTAGCGTGAGGGTGGCGACACTCACCCTGGCTCCCCAGCAGGACATAGCAGTCAGCCCTGCCGCGGGGGAGCCAGGGAAGGTGCCAGCATGGCTGATGGCTCAATTTGCCAAGTGAGGGGTAGGCATCAGGCGAGTCTGGGGGAGAAAACTTCAGCCTGGTGCAGGGGTGACCTCTTCTTTCAACTCCATGAGCTGGATGCCTCTTCGGTTCGAGATAGAACTGCTCCGCAGGCTCCTAATCCTGTGGGGGATTTCTCAACAGGTGGTTCAGATTAGCTCCTCATTAAAGAGCCGCCTGAGCAGCACCCTCATTAGGGCAGCACTGCGGAAACTGGAGCAGGGAAGGTTTGGAGGATGAGGGGCTGGGGCGTGTGGCTGGAGGGGGCCAGGGTGCCCCCGGGCACCCCCACCTTCTGGCCTTGAAGTCTGATACTCACTGTCTGGAGAGCAAAGCAAAAGGCCCTTTTGGGGTCCCAGGAGGGGGGAAGGCAGCAATATTGTGTCCTGGAGTGCTCTCTGGCGGAGGGAAGGAGGTGGTGATGCTGCGGTCACAGATGCAAGGGGTGGTTTTTATCCTCCAAGTGGGGAGGAAGCCGCAGGAGCATCCCTTTGCCACCTCTTCAGTCAGGAGAGAAGTTTAACTTGTTTTGGGTTCTTACTTTTATCATTCCAATAGGCATCTGTTTCCATCACATCCAGTAGGAATTTACTTGTTCACGTTTAGTTATTTTTTTAACCCTGAGTTGAGCATGCTCATCCCCAATGGGCTTATGGAGGACACTAGGCAGTAGGTCCCTCTGAAAATTAGCCTTATTTCTGTGCCTGAAGTGTCTCAAAGAGCCCATGCCAGCATTGCTGCTGCCCTGCGAGCACTGCAGGGAGCAAGTGCAGTTGTGGGTGTCTGCTGCAGTCCTTGGTGCTCACTACACTGTGTGGTTTCTGCTTTTCCATTCTTTTTCTAGATGTGCTAGGATGACATCTTCTCATTTGCTTAAAATTGTACCATTGATTTGTTGATGACATATTTGTGGTGGGTTGATCTGAAACATGCTATGGATTCTGTGTTGTTACAATATAGGTGCTGAATGCACTCTCCAGGCTTGGAGAGGTCCTGGTGTGAGCACTGCAGCTTGGGTGTTGTGTTCCTGTTTCCATAGGACATAAATGGTGGAAGGTGTATGAATCCAGGAAAAGGGAAGATGTATGAATCCAGGGAAAGGGAAGGTCTGACATGTGCACCAGCAGTTGAAGAAGTTAGCGTGGCACACCAGGCTGTCTTAGATGTACTGGCTGAGGAATCAAAAGGCTGATGGTCACATCCTCATTAAAATATCGTGGTGTACCAATTTCTGGTGGCTGGTTCCTGCTCACTTTGTTCTCTTGTGATTGCTGCAGAACCTGACTTCTTGGTTACTCCTGGAATTTAAAGATTGATCTTGTAGGTTCTTGAGCTCTTGTACTTGACGTAGTTTCAGTCCTGGGCATCCTGGTGTTTGGTTATTGATCATTTGGAGGAAAGGTCTGAGAGAGACAACTAGAATGATTAGGGAGCTGGAAGGACTGTTGTATAAGGAAACATTTAACCTAATTACAAATACATGGGAGTTTTGGATAAGTTTCTGAGGAAACCCAAAAAGACTGGAATGTGGCTGAAGAACAAACTGTATGCTTGCCCAGAAGAGCATAACTAGGAATAATTGGATGGAATGAGGGGATGAGAAACTGACTTTAAACTGAGTATGACGAGAAGCTGGCTAACCTCAAGGTGTGTGGACTCACCGAATGATTTCCTTAGGAAGGTGGTAGAAGAGTAAAGTACTAATATTTGGCAAAGATCTGAAAAGGAAAAGAGGATGGGCAGAGTTCCCTTGTGGTAAGCCGGTGCTGTGGTTTTCATCTAAAAAAACCATCGGTGCAAAATAGATGTTTTTGTGGTCCAGTCTGTCCCAACATGCAGGATATGGTCCTAATGTTGTCAAGAGTCCCATCACTCTCTCTTGGATACTCCTCTGTGGCTGTTGGTGGTTGAGGCATAATTGCCTTAATATTTTGTTGCTGCTGGAGACAGAGACATAATCTCTGTGGACAGAGATTCTTGTCCACAGAGAGCTGCAGGGGGATATTGTAGGGCAGTGCTGTGTAGGGGAAGTGGAGGTAGAGGGGGAAGGAATGAATGTACAGTGACACCAGACAGCGGAGCTAGATTTTGTTTCAAAACACCCCAAGGTTGCACTTGTAGGCAATGAAACAAGGACAAAATAGTAATCATGGTACCAGATTTTTTTTCTAGGGATTAATAATGGGCTTGGAGAAGTTGATGGTCTGAGCAGCAGTCAAGGGACCCCATCTGATTGCTAATCCTCAGGAAATGCCTTCTGCATAAATGGTGGTTGCTGGTTATTCCCTGAAAATGAAGTTGGAGAAAACTGTACGCTCACTGTTCATTTCTGGTTGATATTGCCTGCTGATAAGGCACATATATCTTGATCTTGCAGAAGTCAAAGAGGTGGGAGTGGCTGGTGGATGACCAATTCATTTGTCTTGTAATTAAATTAAGCTAATAAAGGTAATTCCACACTGCCATATACTTATCTCACACTTTATTAGAGAAATAAGAGCAGGCAGTCCCTGTGAAGCCTGCAGACTAAGTGGGATCAAACACAGCCTTGCAGCCTGCTGGCAGTGAGGAGGTGAGGAAGTGGGGCAATAAAGAGCCAGGAGTCCTTGAATGAGAAAACTGGTTGGGGACCCACAGGGAAAACTGTGCAAGCAAGTAAGTGAGAGCTAGTTCAGGGGAGATTAGCACAAAGAAATATGGTGGGCCTTATTTTGAACAGCAGAGGAAAACAGTCCAAATGATACCTTAATGCAAGGCTCTTTTGTGTCCTAAGTTTTATAGCAGTCTGTGTTTTATAGCAGCGCCAAGTTCGGCAGAGTAGTCCTTTCTGCTAACACTTGCAACTCAAGGCTCTGCTAGCTGGAAGGGGTAGAGGTGTTGTGTGGGGGTGTCAACAGCCTGAATCCTTTGCCCAGAAGGCAAATACACATGGTGCATCCCTGACACAGTGGCAGCTCATCTAACCCATTGCTTCTCCTTCCTTCCTCCCTGTCTCAGTAGGATTTCACTGCTTGGCAAATAACTTTACATGTTGCTTTTCATCCAAGAATTCATATGTACAAATACTTTTTTTTCCTGTTTTTGTTTGGTTTTGGTGTTTTGTGGGGTTTTTTTTGTTTGTGTGGGGTTGGTTTTTTTTTTTGGTTTTTTTTTTTTTTTTTTACTTTTTTGGTTTGGTTTGTTTTTTTTTTCCCCAGCCATTCATTGTAGGTGTGCTTTAATATTTGTTCAAAGTAAACCTGCCTCTGCTCAGACTTCAATAAGCCAATACATTACAGTTTTTGGTGCACCGTTTTGTCACAGGTAAACCCAAGCGTGCTGAGTTCAGTGGAGAAACAGAGACGCAGAGAGGAAGAGGAGGAGCGCCAAATCCTCATAGCAGTGCAGAAGAGGGAGCAGGAACAGCTGCTAAAGGAGGAGAGAAAGAGAGAGATGGAGGAGAAGGTCAAAGCAGTGGAAGGTATGTGTGGTTATTGTGAAGCAGAGGTGGAAGCTTTCAAAGCCAAGATTGAAATCTTGAATTAAGATTTGCCATTTCCATTCCTCCCCTGCTAGACCTGCTGACAAGAATATATTTTCTTATATTTACCTCTGATAAATCGGTCTGACTGCAGCTTCTTTTCCTTTGTCTATCTCCCTTGGTGTTGGTGGCTCTTCTCTAATGAACCTTTCAACCATATTGTCTTCCTCGCATCACATTTATTTTATCCCTTGCCCTGGCTGTACTTTTTTTTTTTTTTTTTCCTGATATTCATTTTATTCTTCAGTTCTCTTCAATCTACCCTCTCATCTCCTCATACATTTCTCTGTGTGCAGGATTATCTGGCTTTGCTCTTGCTGAATAGTATTTGGTCCTTTTGGCCCAATGCATGATGAAGAAGGATTCTCTTTGAGGAGAAGGGGAAGGAAACAACATGGGAGTAGTAAGAGTAGTATTTTTATATTGCTACTGGCCTTAGCAGTTGGAGAACTGAAGATGAGGAGAACAGGCTAAATAGAGCTTCAGAGGTGGCAGCTTCATGTGTTGGTCTTGGTTTTTGTGGTTTTGAATTAAATGTTTATTTAATCTGTTCTGCAAGAAACAGCCATATTGTGCTTAATATGTCAGATGGAGGCACAGACAGCAGGTGTTCAGCCAGTACGTGTAGGCACTGGTGTCTTGAGAGCAGGCTCATTTCTGACCAGCTTCTCTGCAAGCCTTCCTCTCAGGGATTCCTTTATCTGCTGCTTTTGCCACAGTGGCTGGCTGGGCTGTTGCAGTTCCAGGGAAAGGCTGAACATCTTCAGAAAACTATGGTAACGTGTGGTGGTATCAGTATCGAGAATCCTTAACTGAAGAAAGAATTAGAAAAGAAAAAAAATTAAGTTCATGAAAACCTTGAAAACTTTCAAAGATGAAACAGTCTGCTACCAGATGTTTGGTAACAGACCAGATGTTATCTAAGAATAGTTTCTTTTACTTGCTTACCTTTCTAACCTTTAGAAAATCCAATTACTTGCTTGGCCTTCATATATTCCTGGTTACCAGTCCTAGCTAATCTGGTGCTTTATACTGAGAATCATCCAGCTTCCATATCTGCCACAGATATCTGCTTCACCTTGGCAAATTGCATATTCTCTGTGCTTTAATTCTCCATCTGTACAGACAAAATTCATCTTGAAGTTCCAAGAGACCTGTAAAGATAAATGTACCTGTGAAAAGGTCTTGTTTTGGCATAAACCATGTCCTTTTCTGGGTAGATGCAATCACTGCATCACTTGATGCAAAGGCACCAGAGCCACTCAAAGAAACTTGTGTGGGCTCGGGCAGTAAACTGTTTCAAGCGAGTTGAGTGTACATTACTGCTTTTCTCAGCAGTGATGCTTTTATTTTGCTTTATACAGTTTCTTTCAATTTAGTTTAAGCTTGTCCCTAGTCAGTTTAGGCTAAGTCAGGAGAAGTCTCATTTTAGGCTGGTGCAAAAGTGTTTTGGAAAGGTTATTTAAATGGCTGACTTGTTCGGTTAAATCACCGCAGTGTTTTTCATGCCTAGAAAGGGCAGCTATCCAGGTAAAACTTTGGCTTCTTAACCGTCTTTCCCTATTGGCAAGAACACTCTCCATTAGCATTTACTTTCATGACTGTTCTTGTGGTGGAGAGAAAGTGATTTGGAAATGAGGTCATTTGAGGTTCAGGCTTGTTAAAACTGGACATTTGTCGACAGATTTTACAGTGACAAGATTTTCTTGTATATTCCAGTCCTGTTTGGGATTTACATTAATTTTTTAAGGTCTTATGTAGAGGGGTGTCATGAAACACAGGGTGAGATACCTGCTCTCTGATGAACTTCATCAACACTTCACCTGCTTCTCAGTTTTGGACTGTATGCCTGTTTTTAGCTCACGTTCCTGTTTCCAGTCTGGGATTTTACTTCCCCTCACTCCAACGCACACCCCAGGTAGCGGAGCCTCCTGCTGGGCCCATCTGTGCTTTCCTGGATTTATGAGTTAAAGCAGCTTTCTAGATTTCTACCATAACAGCAGGTTAGAGTTTCCCAGTTCTCTTCCCAGATGCTGCTCTAACATTACCTCTCACACATATGACTTTCTAGCTGTTTAAGGTACTTTTTAAGGCATTGGTTAGATTTTGAAAGCTGCTCAGTGGGACCCAACCCAGGCCAACAGTATGACAACGAGCTCTGGCAGTCATCTTTAACATGCTATATTAATTACTTGCTGTGATAGAGGGACTTGCCATTAATCCCAACTGAGATCCAGCCTGGTATCAGGGCTCCCCAGTTCCTGTCAGTTTATCAGGTCAGATCCTTGGCAGGCCTTGAAAGATTTCTACAATCTAACATCACCTGCTGTTGCCAGGAGATTTTCCTTTTGCTGCCCAAATTATCGCCTCATGTTTTTCTCAGCTTTCTCACTTAGGAATCCGTTACAGTATCATCTGAGTGATGCTAGTTTTGTGAAAGAAGCATGAAGTACTGAACTGTGCTTGGACTTGCACAGATCATTTCTGTTAACTGCAATTTGTTGTTGGTTTTCTCTCTTTTAAATGTTATAGTGTATGCTGATAGGTTCTGTAGGACATCTTAGATGGAAGTCCACTCTTCCCAACTTCAGTGCTACCCAGAGTCTTCTAATAGGAAATTTGCACTTTTTTTTACCAGTCTTTGACATATCTGGCCATGGACCTCCCTGGAAATAGCCACCATGTAATTATTCCTAGTTCTCTTGTGCCCTCAACCCCCATCCCAAATTTGGTTTTAACTGACAGAGTAAGACAGTAAATTCCACCAGAGCTGGCGCTTCTTGAGTCTGGCATTTTCCAGAGGTGGAGCCTCTGCTAGAGGGTATTAGCTGAGTCTTCTCCCTATATCTTTCACTCTGATTGTTCCCCGATGCGTCCTGTTTTCTGGGGTCTTACTCCTATGACATCTCTCTGTGAACCTTACTTTCACAGAATTCTGCTCCTGCAGAAAGTTGGTACAACCGCAGGTGTTTAGCGAGTCAAATGAACTCAGATTTCCTATAAGAAAAAGGAAATGAGGTTCATAAGAGCCCATAAACTTTCTATTATGAAGCAATCTGTTAGCCAGCTGTCTGGTTGCAAACCACAGGTTATATTACCAGCGTTGCTTCTTCCTGTCTCTCACCTCTTAAACCAAAGTTGTCCCAGTGGCCCTCCTGTGTGGCAGCTTGCTCGCTCTGGCTGATGGCTGTGAAGGCCTACCTGAGATATCTTCCCAAGGCCAGCCTTGGTGGTGGAGGATGTTAATGACCTCAATTACTCATTGCCATCAAACTGGTAGAACTTCACCCTTCCCTTAGCAGTGCTCTTCATCCACTTCAGTGCAAAAACCAACTGCCTTCAGTTCACCTGGCTGAGGTGAAGCATCTGAAGGATAGTAACTTAAGAAGCCAACTCTTTCCATAGTGCTGATATATGCTTAGACTGTGCATTGAACTTTTCTCTTTGTACCACACCACGGTCAGGAATTTGTCTGGAAGCTGCCTAGGGGAGCATCTGTATCACAGTAGTGCTTCAAAATCAATGAAGCGTTGTAAAGTTGAGGGAAAATGAAGAGGTGTGTTGATCATGTGCTGTATTCTCACCTTCTTTGCTCCTGTGCTGTTGCTGCTTTCGCTGAAAGAACAAGAATGTTTCACTGCGAGTTCTTGAGAGCTGCAGGAGCTGCCTTCATTTTTCCTGCAAGATGATGTTGACAAGGAGTGCTGAATGATTTTTTTCACCTCTCCCCACTGCAGAACGGGCCAGAAGGAGGAAGCTTCGTGAAGAGCGGGCCTGGCTGCTGGCTCAGGGGAAGGAGCTCCCCCCTGAGCTTTCCCACTTGGATCCCAGTTCCCCTACTAGGGAAGAGCGAAGGACCAAGGATCTGTGAGTATGCAGCACGTGAGTGCACTGAAGTAGTGTGTATGGAAGGAGAGGAGTGTGATCATTTGCAAGTATGAGAACTGAGGTTGGAGAACATCAGGGAGTAAGCTGAGAAACATCTGGATTTGGTCCATGCCAGAGGAGTGTTTGTGATGAGGCCTATTTGTCAGCATTATGGCACTGTGTGTGGAGAGGAAGGGAGAATGAAGTATGAGAGCATGTCTTAGATGTCCTCAGTCTGCATATTCACTCGTTGTGCTTCCCATTACAGCTTTGAACTGGATGATGAGTTCACAGCCATGTACAAAGGTTAGTCCTGCCCCAGCTTTTCCTTTTGTGTGACTTACTCCCCTGGGTATGTGTATGTAACCATTCACCTTCCTTTTGCTGCTGCCAGTTCTAGATGTCGTAAAGGCTCACAAGGACTCTTGGCCTTTCTTGGAGCCCGTTGATGAATCATACGCTCCTAACTACTACCAGATCATTAAGGTATGGGAAGTGGTCCAGCCATCTTGACGTACTTTGGGATGCAGTTTTTTGGGAAGTGTTTTGAAGTTTTGTGGGCTGTGCTACCCTCACAGTCATGAGTGTATGACTCCAGTAGTCCCTTCTAGCCTTACAAGCCAAAGAAACCAAAGATGACTGCCTCTCAGGAGAGCGCTCCCCATCCCCTCTCTGTGAGGAAGTGAGCTCTGCAACTTTGTAACTCCCACTACACTTGCTGTAACTGAAGGGAGGTTTTGTTGCGTTTCAGGCCCCTATGGACATCTCTAGCATGGAGAAGAAGTTGAATGGAGGTCAGTACTGCACCAAGGAAGAATTTGTGGGCGATATGAAGACCATGTTCAGGAACTGTCTTAAGTACAATGGTGAAGGCAGTGGTAAGAGCAGTAAGATGCTAAGTTCATCTATTTGTAATGCTCAGTCAAAGCAAGCAGTGATTGCTTCCTACTCACCAGTACTTGGTTTGTGCTTATTCTGGTTTGGGCTATTTTTGGAAGGCCAGATGAAAGAGTGGGACTTCCTGAGTCATAAGACCTGGAGTTTCAGCAAGGTTTTTTAGCACGATTTGGTCATGCTGAATTGAGGCGCGGCATACTAGGGGACTCCCATATTGGTAGATGTTGAAGGCAGAACATACAAAGAAAGTCTGTTTCTTTCTAAGCTCACTCCTTTGTGCACTTGTGTGTGCCTGTGTGTGCCCCTTTTTCTCATACTATCTAATACAAACTTTGAAAAGCGCTGGAGCCTCCTTAGCTCGCAGTATTTGTTGAGTACCACAGAAAAGTATGCAATGAAGCAGGCTCGTAGTCCTCTGGATAGAAAATGTATTTTTTAGGTTCTGTGGCTTTTGAATGAACAACATGAGACTGCAAATGAGAAATGCTGGGTTTAACTGCCATTCCAATTAAAATTCTACACATTGCTTAGGTAAGAAATCAGTTCCCATATGGTGGGTCATCACCGCGTCTCACCAGCTCTGCCTCAAAAGGGAAAATAGAGCTACACAGCTTGTTGCTGTGGGCCCCAAGTAAAAGCATTCCTGCACTGCCACTGGGAGAGTTCTGTTTCCAGAGGAACTTCAGGGTTAGTTTAGTGGAAACAACCGGAATGTCATTTGCTTCAATCCCTTGTCATTAACACCTCTCCCATGTCTTTTCCTTCATATACACTCCAGTGAAAAGTAGTAGACCCTCTGAGCAGAACCGTCCCGTGGAAATGACGCAATGGGGACACTGTTGTTGGTAATAGCTTTCATGTCAGGGTCAGCAAGTGCTTTAGAAACTGTACGTGGCTAAATATGTTTGCTGATTTTCCTCTGTCTTGTAGCATACAGCAGAGATTTGAACAAGTCCAAGAAAAGCCTCTGAATGTAATCAAATGGCATTGCTGGAAGTTCACGTTTCTCCTCTCAGCACTCTGCTGGCTAGCAGTGCAGGTCACGCATCTCTGCAAGCAGAGATGGTGTTTCTCATAATGTAATTCTTGGCACTGTGCTGGAACACTGAGTTAATGCTGACTCTGCAGGCTGTGCTGCTAATGGTACTTTGTCATGTCTATGTGCCTGTCCTCTGATGGTGTTACTGAACAAATCTGATGCTGCCTTGCTTATTGTGGTTAAGAACTTAAACCAGAGTCAACTAGTTAGATGTAAAAGTCTTCCTCAGACTTTGTGGAGGGGAGATGATTTATCTGATGGGGGAAGGCTGATCTTACTTAATTGTTTTTCTCTGTTCCTGATGTCGTTGGGTTTTTTTGACTGCAGAATATACCAAGATGGCTTACAACTTAGAGAGGTGTTTCCACCGAGCAATGATGAAGCACTTCCCTGGGGAAGATGGAGACACAGATGAGGAGTTTTGGATCAGAGAAGATGGGAGGCGAGAGAAGAGGAGCCGGCGGACTGGCCGCTCCAGCACAGGCAGTGTTTGGACTCGGTCACGAGACCCAGATGGACCAGGCAAGAGGCAGCAACGCTTGGAAAATGGAGGAAAACCTCCCCCATATCGAGCTACTTCCAGGGCTCCTGCTTCTTCCTCCTCCTCCTCTTCCTCCTCCTTTTCCTCATCCTCTGCAGAGGATCCCAGTGGCAACCCAATGCAGCCTCCCCGAGAAGTGGGCCCTTCCAACGGGAGAGGTTTCCCTCGCTCTCTGCAGTATGGCGGCATGCCCAGCCCTGTGCCACATCCTGGTCAGATGGTAAGGACCAATTTCTGCTGTTCTTCACCCATCAGGCCTGCAAAGGGAGGGTGGTAAAGAGGAATGAAGCTCTCTACTGTGAAATCCCTACTGCATGGCAAGAACCTTTTCCTGGAGATTAAGGGTCAGAGCTATGGTTTCAGCAACTGAAACTTTCCATCCCCTAGACTTGAACTGGTGCAGTTTCAGTCTTTGCCACACTAGCTGGGAACAGTCTCCTAACATTTCCCATGGCCAGCATGTCACCATGTAGGCTTGCACCAGTCCTGGTTCGCACAGTTCTCTTCTCTCCTTGGAGACTTACCCTGTTGTGCATGGAAAGCAGTCACATTTCCTCTCTTAGGCTTCAATTTATGGTGCTGAAAAAGTCCATCTTCTTTTGTCTTGACTGTTTTCAGATACCTGGGAACTTCATGCCATCCTTGTACGACTGCATTTTGTGCCTTAACTATTTATAAAAGCAGTAAATGAAACCAAAAACAAGGTCACCCAGGACTGCAGCATTGAACTCTCTTTTAGCCCAACATTTCTTCCCTGAATGCCACCTGTTCTGTCTCTCCTCTAGCCTGTTCTCCACCCGTCCTTCACTGTCTTTTCCATTTTAATCAGTGATGTCTTGTGGTGCATTATATCATCTGCTCCTCTGAGATCCAGTCTACCCCTCACACTTCTAGCTAGAGATCAGACAACATTTTTAGAGAGATTCTTGTGATGCGGATAGTGGGGTATTTTGAAGGAAAGCCGGCACATTTCCCCCATCTTCTTGCTTGCACACTCTTGTGGTCCACTCTTCTCCTTGGAGCAAACCACTGCCTCTTCCAGCTACTTGGTGGCCAGTGAGTGTGTTGCAACCTTGAGCACAGGGACTCATGGCTGGGGTGTGAGAAAGTGGCTTTGGCAGGGAAATTGTGTCTGTAGGAAAGAGACATACCATTTTTCACAGTATCTTCAAAAAGCTCATCTGATCATGTATGTGGTTCCTCCTGCCTCAGCTCCACCTCACCTGCAGCAGCTCTGCAGCTTTTCTGTGCTTCACAAATTTCTCCCTTTCTCACTCCTCCCCATCCCCCAGAGACCAGCCGTGCCAGGAACATTTGGACCCCTGCGCGGATCAGATCCCACAAAACTGTACGGCTCGCCACGAGTGCCCGAGCCCCATCCTGGAGACCCGGTCCAGCAGCACCAGCACTTTGCCATGCAGGTAAGAAATGCCTCAGCCAAGGGATCCAGCACCCCACAACCCATAGGTCCTCTCCGCTCCTCACGGCGCGATGGCTCTCACTGAGACTCACCCCACCTCTATCTTTCCCTGCTCCCCAGCCGGCCGTGGGACTGAGCGAGCACCGTGGGCACAGGCTGGCTACCCCAGAGAAGCAGGCGTGCGCAGCATCAACCCATGTCACTGGCCTTGGCCCCCGGCCAGGTACCCTGCAGCTGGGGCGTGTGAGCGGCCCCCCACCCGATGCCGTCTACCCACCAGCCCAGTTCCAGCAGGGCTTCCTCCCCCCAAGGCACAGTGGGCCCCCCGTGAGGCCACCGGAGGGCTCAGAGGTCCCCCCGGGACACATGTACAGGCCTTACAAGTACCTGAACCGTGCTCACCCAGCCCTGTGGAATGGCAGCCATGGCCCCGCTGGCCAGGGTGCCATGGGGCCAGAGGAGAAGGCACCCATGGGGCCAGGGCCCTCACTCCAGCCTCGTGCCCTGGGTCACATGATGGAACCCCGGGCCATGAGGCCACCGCTGCCTCCCAGCCAGTGGACCGAGCAGTCAAATTTCCTACCTCACGGGGTGCCTCCCTCAGGATATATCAGACCATCTGGGAAAGTCACCGGCCAGAGGATGCCGCAGCCTCCAGCCACTTTGTTTGGGGGACCACCTCAGGTTCAAAGAGGGTGCCAGGGCGGGGACTCCATGATGGACAGCCCAGAAATGATCGCCATGCAGCAGCTGTCCTCCCGCGTGTGCCCACCGGGTGTGCCTTACCACCCTCGCCAGCCACCCCCCCCGCACCTCCCCGGACCCTTTCCCCAGCTGGCTCACGCCGCCTCCGCCACCAGCGTGCAGCCCCCTAAACCCATCGTGGGGAATGGGAGCTCGCAGGATCCAACTGGTCAGACCATGGAGACAGAGAGCAACCAAGGTAACTCCTCAAGTACCCGCTGGTAGCATTTGCCCTTCCCTGCCTACATCTGTTGCCTGCATCACCCTGCCCATCTCCCCTGTGCTCACTGCCAGGCATCCTTCCCACCTGCTGAACAGCACCACCATTGCCGATACCAGGGCAGTCCCCCTGCCCACCCGGTGTGTGCTTGTGAGGAGGGCGAGGGAGCACCCCTAGGCCAGCTTTGTTCCTCTTGGGCTCTAAACTTGCAGGGTCCCAAACTTAACTGTCTTGCAGATGCACAAAACCCCTGTTTGAAAATGTGGCTTTATTTGGATTTGTGCCACTAGAGAAGTGGAAAAAGTGTCATGACTTCCAGGCTTGCTGGAGTCAATATTAAACTGTGGCTGAGGCTTAGCAACAAAAGCCGATTTATTTTCTTTAATCCTAGAAAAAAAATATTGATCAAATAGTTGTGGGACACACATTTTTTTTCTGTATGGCTTTTTAATCTAAATTGGAATATATTTTCCGGTCCAGCCATTGCTTAGATTTCATCTAAAATTGTTCTGTTTCACTGTAGCCTGCCAGAGGTGTCCCTTCTGTCTTGGCTATACCTGCAAGTTATCAGTTTGCCATGGGGTGCAAATGCAAAACATAGGTAGTGATGCTTATGATAGAGCTCACTTGGACCTAATATAAAAATAGGATCTGCAGAGAGTTAGGTAAGAAAAACAGGAAAGATGATGTTATGTGAATAAATGTTTTAAATATACTCCTCTGAGTATGCATCAGTATGGCTTCTCCTCTAAAATGCACACGTGCATTGTGAGCTCTCAACATCTCAAAATCTTCACACAACAAGACTGGCCAAAAGGTCCTGAGCAGCCGTGTCGCTTCAGGTGGGATGGCAGCGTGTTGTGTGTGCCATCACCAGTTTCTCTCTAGTTGAATTTCATTCATTGTAGCTGGTAAACTAGAGATCAAAAAAAACCCTTTAAAAACAAACCTAAAGTAGAGATCAAAAAAACCAGGAGATCAAAAAAAATTTTTTCTTCCAGTAATTCTAGCTGGTAAACTAGAGATCAAAACCCTTGCATCTTTTATCGATCCCTTGTGTGTCTTCCACTAAGAGGAAACTCTTTCCTTGTGTGGCATTACTTAAAAGTCATCATCTTTTAACTGTGCTGGATATAGAACAGAGACTGGAGGAGGACATTGAGTGATTGCAGGGCAGAGTAGCTGTTCAAATCACAGTTGGTTAAAATACGTCTGCAATTGGCTCTGCGGTACCTTGGTATGTGGTAGCACTTCTGCCCAAGCTGTAGGCATGTGAGGTTTGTGGACTAGAAGGGGTAACACAGCCTGAAATCAAGCGCCTGTTAGCCCTGCTTCTTAGCTTGCCCTCATGTGGACCCCACTGCAGCATTTCCCAACTCTGCCTCTCCATTAGGCAGCCTCTGCACACCCACATAACAGACCAAACCCGTGTCTGTAATGTTACTCTGGTGGAGGTACAACTTACTGGTTGTTCACAAACTACAGCAGGTCTGTATCTGAAGGATCCAGTCCATCAGTGCCTTTCCACGAGAGGTGTACCTTCATAAGGAGGTTTTTAAAAGATCCCTTTTAAAAGCAGGAGCTACTGAAGATTGTCCAACAAGTCAAAAATGCACTTCAGAATTGCTAAAGGTGTCTGAAGTCTCTGACCATGTGATGGGTGTGGGAGGGAGGCTGCAGCCCCACAGAAGAGCAGTTGTCTTGTTATCATGCTCCAACAGTCCCATAGAGAGGTTTGAGTAGGGGATGGGACATTGTAGGCTTTGGAGTACTTATGATGAAAGGACTTTAATGGCTTTAGAAAGCTATTCCCTTTTCTCTTCCATTTGCACAAAAGTGGGATGCTTTCTCCATCCAGATGCTAGGACCTTGTCAGGCAGAGCAACTTTGTCAGGCAACTTTAGGTTGGCAGCAAGAGAGGGTGTTGAGAGGCTACTTTGGTAGAGTTGGCTAAGCTGTTAGGAATTACTCTTTGAGACACGTGCTTCGGGTGAGCACATGTACATGTGTTAGGCAGGGAGGGACCATTTCCAAAATTAGACCAATGTGTGACTGTTTTCCCTTCTCTTTGCAGTGGAGCCACCGGCAGGCGTGGACGACAAGACTCAGTGCATAGGCATTCCCGACGGGGCCTACGCCAAACTCCTACCTCATCCGAAGCCCCCGCTGCCCATGGAGTGCACCAGGCGTGCCGTGCCCCCAGACGGAGAGGGGGATGGCTCCGGTGTGAAGGGTGACATGAAGGCAGGGCAGGGCAAGGGCACATGGCCGGCAGAGAGCGGCTATGCCAGCGGCCCAGGCTGTGTGAGGGACGTGGTGCCCACCTCTGAGAGAGGGGGTCCCCTGCCTGAGAATGGGGCAGCAGGCGAGGGGCCAGCAGCCGGCACCGAGGGGAAAGGGCTGGCTGCTAGCCTGCTGGAGAAGCCCCTCTGCAGCAGTGGGAAGGCTTTGCCTGAAGGAACTGTGCCTTGCATGGGCCAGGGCAGCGGCCTCCCCAGTGTGGATGCCGGCTCCATGGGGGCTGCCCCCAACCAGTTCCACCCTCTCTACATGCCCGGTCTGGAATACCCGAATTCGGCCGGGCGGTACCATATCAACCCAGGCCTGCAGGGCTTTGGCCCCATGATGGGAGGGAAGCCACCTCCTCCTCCTCCTGCCTCCCACCCCCAGCATTTTCCCCCACGGGGTTTCCAACCAAGCAGTGCCCACCCTGGCGTCTTCCCTCGATATCGGCAGCCCCAGGGCATGCCCTACCCCTACCAGCCACAGCCTCAACCTTCCTACCACCACTACCAGCGACCACCCTACTATGCCTGTCCACAGGGCTACTCGGACTGGCAGAGGCCTCTCCACCCCCAAGCCAGCCCCAGCGGGCACCACACTGCCCACCCGCCCCTGGTCAGACCCCCTTTCCCGGACCGGGGGTCCGCCAGCAGCTTGCAGGGCTGCGAGGCACTGGGCACCACCCTGGCCTCTCCCAACCACATGGACGTAGTGAGTGCCAAAGAGGTTTCTCCAAGCGACAGGCAGAATCTGGGGCCTGAAGACGAGAAGTCTGAGGAGTCCCAGGAAAGACCAGAGAGTCCCAAAGAGTTTCTTGATTTGGACAACCACAACGCAGCCACGAAGAGGCAAAGCTCAGTGGCAGCAGGGGAGTTTCTCTACGGAGCCCCCCCACCAAACCTGTGTTCAGGGATGGGATTCGGCCCATCAGCTTTCCCTTCCCATGGGATGATGCTACAGACTGGCTCTCCTTATGCATCCCGGCATCCTGCCAGTCATTTCCAGCCCAGGACATATGGATCGCCCATGAATGCTCACCTGTCTCATCATCCAGCCTCCAGCCAGGCCAACGGCCTCTCTCAGGAGGGACCCCTGTACCGCTGCCGAGATGAGAATGTGGGTCACTTTCAGGCCTTGCTGATGGAGCAGAGAGGCAGTGGAGGTGGCATGGGGGGGCCACCCCAGGACTTGTATAGACCGTCGGGGTAAGATCGCATTTTCTGCAAGGAAGCAAGGCGGGAGGGGGGTGATGCCTGGCTAATGATATATATTGGATATCCCTGAAAGCATATGAGTTGAAGTCAGAGGAGATGGCAGGAAAAGTTGAAAGGCTAAAAGGTGACTCTTAGACCCTTGGAGTAAGAGGTCTCAAACTGGAAAGAGAGTCTTTCTGCAGTTCCTTAAAACAAGTAGCAATTGCTATCATGGAGACCTGTTAGTCTGTCTCATCTGTCTCCACACCAGTGCTTTGTTTTATCTGACAGTCTTTTGTCAATATGTCATCCAGGGCTGTACATGTCTTAATCAAACAGACTCGATTTTCTCTGCAAGTATTTTAATGCATCTTTCTCATAGTGGGGGCAGAGTAGCTAATTAAAGTGGAAGATAGCCTCTTATGATACTCCTTTAATGTTGCCCCCTTTTTCCCTCTCCTCTTGCTTTGCCCTTCTCTGTCTCACAGAAAATTACTTCTCACTAAGACTGTGCATGTTACATTTTATTCACAAATGGAAAATTCTGCTATTCCCAAAATTCTCTGTTCAGATTTTATAAATGTGCTTAGACTGTTGTTGTTTTGTGACAGTCCTCCTTCAGGGAGCTCGGCTTACAACTAAGCCATAAGGGGAGTGACATGGATTAAAGGTTATGGTTTGGGGGGAAGCCAGAAAGAAGAACACACGAGATGCATGCTCATATGCCAAGGTTGTATGTATGCATTCAATGAAGTAGATGGGATTTGCTCTTAATGGTCATGTGCTAAAACTCTCTCCATTCAACCTGGCTCCAGAATGCAAATGCATCAGGCTCAAGTTCCCTTCCCGAAGATGCCTACAGCAACCATGTCCCGAGAAGATATGACATCACAAAAAACATCAGCATTGCCTCTGGATCAAGTAAGGGCTTCTAGAAAGAGCAGAGTTGAAATGCAAGTCTTTCTCTTCCCACTGGTTAAAAGAGTGGAATGTTTGATGGATGAGAGTGGGAAACACTGGAGGAAGCTGGGAAGTGAACTGTGAAGTACTGCTATGCAGAGGTGTTTGAAATGTCTCCATAGTCTTAGCTGGCTGTAAAACTGTACCTAGGTGGACCAGTAGTGCTAGCTTGGAACTGGTTGCATGCAATGAGTCTATTCCTTTCTAAAGCTGCCAATTAAAGCCTCCAAATCTCGCTCTTTCTCTTCCAGAGCTAGTCCAAGGAAGGAAGGATCTCACGAAGACGAAAGCCACACGTGATTTGGACAAGGGGGAGGAGGGGTAGGCCTTCCTCTCACCCTCCCCTCGCCCGAGCAGCATGTAGCTTCCTGGGTCCGTGGAACATCGTGCCGCGATGGCTTTTGTGTTGGAAACCTGGAGCGGTGCTGAGCCCTAGCCAGCCGAGCGGCTGGCTCACCACCACAGGGCCAGCATCGCAAATTAGTGG
Source organism: Ceryle rudis (assembly GCA_033439905.1). Taxonomy (NCBI): domain Eukaryota; kingdom Metazoa; phylum Chordata; class Aves; order Coraciiformes; family Cerylidae; genus Ceryle; species Ceryle rudis. The sequence goes on from JAAGNO010021736.1 coordinate 23,355, forward strand.
CTTTCTGGGACCGGAGACTGCGTCTCGTTCAGGGTTTGAGGGATTTTTTGGGTGGGGAGGGAAGAGAGGGTGTGGGGGATGATTAATAGTTAAGGAGGGTTTTTGCTTGCTTGAAAGGAATGTTTGAAACACCAAAGTGGAATGTTTATGGGTAAGGATGGAGGGGAAGGGCAATGAGGCTGATATCCTGGT
>JAAGNO010021736.1:39130-63635 GCA_033439905.1 Ceryle rudis
ATATATAGGGGGTCTATGCCCCCCAGTGTATGTATTTACTTTTACCAGGAGGGCACAATGAGAAAAGTTTGGAGCCCACTGGCCTAAATCACCAGGCAGAAGGTTAAAATCAAAGCAACAAGGGGTGCCAAATACCAGCAACTCGCTCAGCAGCATGGAGACCACTTTACAGAAATAAAGTAGCCGAGCTTTGGTCAGCTCCAAGGACTTTCTCCAAGGGTTGGCCTCGCTCCTCTTTTACCTGCCATTACCTAATGAGGGGTCAGGAGGCTTATGGGGACCTTAGGCACAGAGACCATGCAAGTGCAAAGCTCACTTTGTTTTGTCCACCTGTATTTCAGGTAAGTGTTGTGTCTCCAGCACACAGTGCAGCACAGCTGCCTCCTGCCCAGATGGACCTGCCCCTGCCAGCCACTGGTTTGGAAAAGCACAAGCTGGTTAGCTACAGTTAACATATGTACCTATAACCTATAGCTGCCGGGGGAAGACATGGAAGGGTGACTACCCCTACATGTCTCTCCAGTCCTCTTTAGATGAATGCAAAGCCATAGCAAGTACAACAGAGCTGTGAATGCCACCAGGCACAACCATGCCCCTCCTGCCTCTCCAATGGCTCGATGCAATGGTGGTGCCCAGGGTGCCCAGTGGGTGGCCAGTCTGTCTCCATAAGCATGGAGGGCTCTGGTCTGATGCTCTGGACCAGGGGATGGACACCAGCCTGCTGCCAGCACACCATGGTAGCAACACAAGAGCCATCTCCAGCCTGGCCACCTCACCAGTGCACGCAGCTATCGCTTCCAGTCCTGGCACATAGCTGGTGCTTAATGAAAAAGGGAGATGCAAATGGAAAAAGGGTTGAGGGGTACAGAGCAATAAAACAGATCAGATACAGGGAGCTATTGTAGCAATAGATTAAATAAGGAACAGAAAAAAAGCCAAATGGTTGCTCCAATTTACTTTACAACTCCAGATTACTTCACACAAGGTCACGTAGTGGAACTGAAAGGCAAATGCTTCAGGTTGGATAAAAGCAACCACTTTGTGACTGCCGGCATAATGTGTACGAGGATGAGGAACATTCTGCTGCAGAATGGCATTGACATAGCTGGAGTAATAACAGTTTTAATTGGTTTTTAATAGGTTAGCATCTTTAACCTGTATTGCAGCAGTACTTGCTGTTGTGCTGGGTTGAAAATTTCAAAACACAAAGACTTTAGAGCAGGAGTGATGAAGTGTTCGAGTGTTTAGTCAAGAATGGTTCCTCCTGGACATAACATGGCAGAGATTTCTCCATGTGCTTTATTGCCACAGGTGGGCCATGGACATCCTTGGTGGTACCAATTCTCTTGTGCATGTTCCTAAACTCCAGTGACGCTGCACGCTCAGGAGATCTTGTTGCTCCATGAGCATTACCAATCGGTACACAAATATGCAGGAATTATGTGGGGCTGCTGTCTCTACACACAAGGTGTATGGAGTCTTGCCTGTCTGAGCAACATTTAGACCTAAGTAAAGAGGATAACCATTAGTAAATGATTAAATGATTGCTTTAATAACCCCCATTTAGCCTAGTATTGAAAAATAATGGCACTCAACAAGCACATCTATTATAAAGCCTTTTTAACCAGTACCTAAGTAATCTATGGAGCTCATTGCAGGATATCTGAGAAGCCACTTGATTTCTTTATTTCTTTTTTTGAGAAGCCACTTCTTTTTGTTTGTTTGTTTCTTGAATAAAGAAATACCTCTGTGTTGAAACACATTGTGAAATAGTACCCTAGTTCTAAGTGATTTAAAAAAAACCCAAAAAAACCAACAAGCCCTCACAGAACTGTCTCACAAAGCTGATCACCAGCTGAAGTCAGGAAGGCATTTCTTTTTCTGATATGGAATATTTGATTTGTCTACAGAATTTTTGGCTTCTCATGCCTTGAGACAAGAAGCACTGCTGCTGCCAGGTGGCCATGGTCCAGTGTCTGCAAGTGAGAGTGTTTTGGGAGAAGAGAACCAGGGAGAAGACCTGTGAGTGCAGGGGCGGGTGCTACTAGTGTAGCTGGGAAAGAGGTGTCTTGCAGTCTGTGTGCCTGTGGTGCAGTGCTGCCTGGGCTGTCCTCTGCAGAAAGGTGAGAAGGTGGTGGTTGGGAGAGGAGCTGTGACTCAGTGACTGGGATTTGCTTGTCTCCTGAAGATGCTGGAAATTCAGCTTCAGGATCCTGGAAGATGGGGTGAAACCTGCTTTGAACTGGGGAGGTGCAAAGACACAGATGTACCATTGCTTGGTGCTGTGTCAGGAATTGTTTTGGTGTGAGGATGCACTGTCCTCAATAAGCCCTGTGTGCCTCAGTGAGGGCTCTGCAGTCCTACCCCACAGAGCCCACGGGTGGTGGCAGGGATGTCCAGGAAGTCACCCAGTCAGCAGGTGAAAGGAGCCTCCCAATTGCTGCTGTCCCAGCCCTGCCTAGTGATGCTGCTGTCTTCTTTCAAAGCATTTGGAGCTCAGAGCAGAAGTGTGAAACAAGTGGCTGCGCTTAAACTGCTCAACATTGTGTGTGGAGGGGAAATACTCATAATTTCAGTTTTAGACAGATTAATAATTTTTTTGTGCTCCCACTCAGGAGTAGCTTTGGGACTAATTTCTAGCATTTTGCTGCCAATAGTGAGGATCCTCGCTCCTGCTGGAGCCCTCTGAAGGTCAAGCACCACCCTTTCTCCACATGCCAAGAACACTTCAATGTGTCCTTCTCCCTTATTTGTGTTCAGCTCACGAGCTAGGGCAAGCTAGCTGGTTTCATCCTGCTCCTGTCCCCTTCCATGCAGATGTCAAGATGATGCCTCCATATTTGATACTCTGCAGCCATGGAGAGTATCATGGAGCTGTAGATACTCTGGGGTGGCAGCTCTATACCAGCAGCGATCACCTGGGGGAAAGAAATGGCTTTGCTAATACAGAGGGCTAAAGAATGCACACGGGCAGCCAGCAGCCAATAGAGAGGAAGAAGAAGAAAGTGTGAACTTCTCTGGTAAGTATAAGGAAAAACTTTTTCACAGTGAGGGTGACAGAGCACTGGAACAGGCTGCCAAGAGAGGTTGTGGAGTCTCCTTCTCTGGAGATATTTAAAACCTGCCTGGACGTGTTCCTGTGTGACCTGATCCTGCTCTAGCAGGTGTTTTGGACTAGATGATCTTTCAAGGTCCTTTCCGACCCCTAATGTTCTGTGAATTCCTGTATGCCCTGCGGTTGGCTTGGGAGGCAACAAATCTTTTAGATCTTAGAGATTTCATGCTAAAAGTCAAAGTTACTCAGAAACTAGTGACTTTCCAAATTCCTCTGCTAAAAGGCTTTTACTGAACGGCTTCATGTGAAAAATAAGGACATTTCTGCCGATGGTAGGGTGAAATGCAGGCTCCTGAACAGTCCCAAAAGTTGCAGTTAGTGCTAGGTTGGGTATGTGCAGTCACTTGCTGTTCGGGTGGGCAATGTGTGGGCCAGGGACTGTCTGGAAAGAGGAGGTGACCTCATATGAACACTCTTGGACACAGGCTGGGAAAGGGCCTTCAGAAATGCTGGGAGAGACCACCCCTAATAGTTTCACTGTGCAGTCTCTCACAAAACATCGGCCTTGAACTACCTAAAATAACACGGTAGCCTTGATTTCCACAGCTTTTGATATTCATCATGTAACATAGGCTGGGAAATGACATTTTTTGGCACCTTGTCAGTGTGATTCTTAACCTGAGAATGCTCCTGCACAGATGTTTTTCTTGCTTTCTCTAAAGCAAAGCCAAAGAAGAGGTATGGGATGCTCTGAGATGCCTAGGAAGACAGATTTGGGGTTTCCCAGCCAGCTCTACCTTGGCTGAAAGCGGCAGGAAGTTCCCAGCCCTGGAAAGACTGTCTTGTCATGGCCTGTTCCCTGCAAACATGTTTGAGAGGCAGGATGAGGGTCCCCACCCTGAGCTGCCTGTATCAAACGGCAAATGCAGCCAAACCGCGCTGCAGTCCGTCTGGGCTCTTGCTCAGGGCTAAACACCTTTTGCCAAGTTGCTTTACTGCACTCTCAAGTCTTTCCTCTCCTGAATAGCAGCTCGGAGTTCACTTAACAAATGAAAAGTTTTTTGCTTTGAATTTTCCTCTGGGGTAGTTTGCTTTTATTTCCTTATTTTCTGTTCTTCACTTACTGCAATTTCTTTGGAATTAAATAAATGGGTAATTTTCTCTTAGTCTCCCAGACTATATTCAGCAGAGGCTGCAGATCTGTAGAGATGGCTCCAGCCTCATTGTACCACATACACTATTGGTCTGTGTAGGGTATTATCAACACCCTTCTGTTTTCTGACAGAGATGCATATTCTTCTGTTACTTACTTCCCATTGCTTGCTAACATCAGCAGGTCAAGACAGGGGCATGCAACAAGCAGGGTATGCTCCTTCTGCCAGCCTGCCTCCAGCTGCACACTGGGATCTGTGACCCCTCTGGACAGCAAGCACCTGAAGACCTGTGGCTGAGCCTCCTGTGAGGGTTCAACCAAATGCTGGATTCTCGCTGCTAGCTTTTAAACAAGGCTTGTTATGGAAAATACAGCTGTGCTTTCCTCCCAGACTGGCTCTCAGGAGGGAGCTGGGCACTCCAACAGCTTCTCTGAAGCACGCTCTCCCTGTCACAGTCTTCTGATCGGTAGCACTCCCCCCCTGACAGCCAGCTCAGAGCTTCCTTTCAGAAGTTATAGCTCTATCAACTGTTATTGGCTTACTAAAGACATTGAGGCCCCAGTCCTCGGTACTTTCTGGTTGTTTTCTTCTAGCCCTTCTCTCACCTTGACACCTGTGTGCACCTCCAGGGATCATTCATACCACATGCGTCTCTCTGATTAACGTTAATACCTCTCAGCATGAAAACTAAGTACTAAAAAAGGGGTTGTGACTCAGATGTGCAGTAACATTTTAAGTCCTCTGCTGATCATTTAGTGTCAAACCTGGTCTTAAATTTTCCATTGCCAACTGTGCAGAGCAAGTGCAAGATTATCTATTTCCCTAACTCCTTTTCCAGCGCTAGACAGAAGCAGCTCCGTGCTCTCCATTAATCTGCAGTGCTTGCCTGTCTCATCACAACTTAATTCTTTTACCTGAACCCTGATTTAATGCCTCCTTTGCTCCCTGTACTTGTCCAGCTCCTTAACGTGCTGATCTGGCTTAGGGCTTGTTTACTACACCCAGCTGGAATATTTTGCATGCTTATACAAAGATGAATAAAAATCAATATCCTCATCGATTTGCCCTAGGTCATCAGGTAAATCAGCCAGAAAAAATAATTGTGCGTCCTACTTCATTTGCTTAAATCAGCAGTACAGTTCAAATAATAAAACAGTGCTGTAACAACACTCCAGCAGGAACTCTGAAACCCACCCGAAAGGCTGCTTTTGTTTCATGCATTACTTGTAAAAACTGGTGTCCAAATGCTGGAAGGAAGCTTGGGGGAAGACACAGCAGGTAAACCTGGAGATGGAATAGTCCTGTTTTTCTCTGCATTTATAAAGGTAATCAACTTTGTTATCAGCCCCTATTACCTGGGATGAAGGACAAAGATGTTACAAGTAACATAGACATGATTCTCTGTAACTCAGTTTTCTCACGTGGTTGTCCCAAGATTAAAATTAATCAGTGCTTTCCTCTAGCAGACTTGCAGGGAACTGCCCATGCGAGAGGCAGTTCCTGCCCCAACTGACAGGGTTCAAGTGAAGAGTGCCTGCAATTCTCTTAATAAACCAAGTGGGCAGGGGGTACTAAGCCCCTCCATTTCAAGTGCACTATACATAAAGTGTTCATACTATTTCTTGAGAACCTGCTTTGAAACAGTGCTGCCCAGGTGACTAACACTGCAAACATTCCCGAGTCGCTAATTTTTGTATGCAATTAGGACAGTGGTTATTTCCTCCTCTTTTCTACATAGGAAGATACAAAAGAAGATAAAAAGCTAACAGAGGAAATAGCAACTCCAATATCTTCCACTCTGAGAACCAGAGTCAGAGAAATGTTAATTTGCTTTTCAAAAATATACAAGGTCTGGATTGGTGAAGGTCTTGCTCTCTTCATGAAAGTAGCAAACCATCAGAAACAGTAAAAAGAAATCCTCTTTGTCACAGCCGAGCACATTCATGTTATTGGTATCATAGAAATTTTTGATATCTTCTCATACAAATATTTTTTTGCTGAATAAAACCTACCACAAGATAATGTTGTAATATGGCCCATCACTGGGGAATGATGTACAACAGAGCCACCTGCCTCTGTGTCCCAACCTTTAGCTTGTTCTGCCTGCGACTTTATCTATATGCGTTACACCAGTGCCTGTGTCAGTTTTCCAGGGGAAGCAGTAGCACTATGACAACATAAAAGCTTACTTTCGAATGATGATGGCTGAATGTAGGCCATTCGCTTCTTTGGGGATGATCTTAAGACCTGTTTGAAGCTTTTTTTCATCAAGCATTGGAGCAAATATTCATAGTGCCTGTGACCTACCAAAGATTAGTAACCTCCTTTTGTCTCATCCCTCAATATTTTATTTCCATATGCTCCACTCTCTTACAACATTTAGAGCTTTTTGTTCCTAGCCCGAGCTGTAAAGAAAATAAGGGCCCAAATAAGTTCAACTAAAGCATTGATGGATAGTCTATTGATGTGCTGGATGAAACTACTGGAAAGGACCAAACCAAATCTGTTGCAAAAGTCCTATTTGAATCCAGAAACACAACAGTTAAGCACGCATGTGTGAAGGCTTTTCCTTCACTACAGGTGTGTCACAAAACTAGAGCCCAGTCAGGAAGCTTGATCACTTGACAGCTGCAAAGATGAAAGCTGTAACTGTTACCCAAAAATCTACAAAGAGTAGAACTTTAGTTCAGATACATTTATTGCCCAGTCATAGAACCACGTATGGAAAAGAAAAGCACTAGAATCATTGATACCATAAACCATCTACGTGGAAAACAAGAACTGGGGCCTAAACGCAATAGTGAGGAGCAGCTAAAAACCAAAAAACCCAACCTTGCTAAAGATTCTTGTTTGCAAGAGGAAAAAAAAAAATTTGGATTCAGGATTTTCTTAGCAGCAAATCTCCATTTTAGAGAAATGAGGCAGTGAAAGGCTTATTGAGCATTTAGTCTTTACAAGAGGGCATGCACCTCAGCTTGAGAAGAAAGGGCCTTCGGTTAAAAGCACTGCATAAAGCAGCACTGCTGCAGCTTGGCAAGTATTCTTCATGGCACAATGTAAAATCCCTACCATTCCTGAATCACTGCATTACTTAGAGACGATGATTTCACAACATATTCAAGCAGTAATTCATTTGAGCAGTTTCTTATTTCCATGAAACAAGTTTCAGAATTGAGCACTAGTGAGGTGAAGAGTCAGGTGTTCTGGCAGAGGCTTGTTGTGTGGAAAGTCAACTCAAGAATTTTTCTGTCCCACACCATAAAAGGTGGAGACAACACTAGTCAGCACTGCAGAAGCAAAGGAGAAGTAAGCATTAGTAAAACTTAATGGATTAGTAAAATAATATAGTTATGTTACTGTTATTTAACTTCACAATTACTAACAACAGAGAGAACAGTTGCAACAGTCATCTGCTGTTCCTCAAGTCCTGAAACACAATTATTAAAGGAGTATGGTCCAGAGCTTCTGCACAGAAGCAACCAACCCATAACTGGAAATGGAATGTATTTGTTTTATTCAAGTAGTGCAGTTGTGTTACTCTAGTTGTCTTTTGCAAAAGAGGACTGAGGGAGCAGAACTACTGACTGATCCATTTCTTAGGAAGAATGAAGCTCATCCTAGAGTCCTATTCAGAGGACTTGCCTACAATCCAACACTATTCAAGCGAATAGCTTGAAACTACTCCACACACTTGAATTCTTCACAGAAAAGTCATTACACATGGCCCTCAAGTAGTAAGTCCTTATACACATAAGCCCTCTTTTCAAAGGTTGCTGCCAATCCCCCAGAGAGAAGCTACAAAGAACTCCATACATAGATACATTTTTATTTTAATAAATAAAGTTTTACAGGCTCAGGCTTTTTTTATTTTTTTTAATCACATATACAGAACAGAAAAATGCCTGACCACATAACATGAATTACACTACTAACCCTGGGAAGGAATGCATGCCCTCTCTACCACTGAAGGCCTTAACTGAAAAGGGACTTCCCATGGGCAGCATAGCAATTTACTTCACAGATTAGACAACTTGAAAGAGACGTGGCCAAAGCAAAGAGAATGACCCTAAATGAACCACTTGTCTTTACAGAGCCACAACAGTGCAAGGAAAGCCAAGAGCCCAAACGCCTCCATTTTCTAGTGTCACTGCTGGATGAATATGTATGTCTTCACATCCTTTAAGCAATACATTCTAACCACAAGTGGAGAGGCTAAGCACAGCAGGTATGCAAAATTATTCCATTGAAGAACAGATATTGGATGACAAGGTAATGTTATCTTTCAAGATTTTAAATTAGCAGATGCTTTTGCATCTCCTTCAGTATGGCAGTGGAACAGATCCCACCTTCTCTCATAGAGGTTTAGTCCAAAAACTTCCTGTTGGCATTAGCACCAAAGAGAGCCACTCTGATTTCTGGCATCATCTGTTGAGAAAGAGTACATCAGTTACACGCAACGGGCAATACAACTGCTGTACGCATCTCGTTGCAGGCACTGTGCGATAGCCAGGCTGGGCTTCAAAATTAACAAGTCAATTAATCTGTGTTTTCTGAAGCCTTTACCTGATCACATGTTGCCAGCTACTCTCTAGACTTAAAGGATTGCCTATACTGCAGCATAAAGAGATGCCAGAGCTAGTTTTTTTCCACTAGGATATAAGAGGTGTCAGCCAAAGTTTCTGATACTCAAGCTGACTTCAGTCATTCAAGTTATCCTCAGCATTTCAACATCTTGACTGCAGTGGAGTCATTACAAGTCTTTCAATATCGTAATTTCTAGAGTTTTATGTTTGTGCTTAATTGAAAAGGCATCATTCTGAAAAAAGCCATGTTTGCTGTAGAGAAGCACAAACAGCAGGTAATATGCTGCTTCCTATTCAAAAATAGCTTCTTACTCATCAACCATGTTGAAATCTGTCACACACTATTGTGACAGGTAACATACTGGAAACTTTAGGATTTAATTACAAGGCAAAACTAGTTAATTATATTTTGTTCACCTTGGCTGCTAGAGAAACTCACCTGCTGGGCTACAAGATCCAGCCGACTTTCCAGGGTATTGGAAACCTTAATTTTACCATCACTGTTAAAGATTTCAACACCTCCAGCACTAGAAAGCCAAAAAAAAAAAAATTCATCTATGAAATCCATGGGACATCTCAAAGTCAGAATGTGGCAGAGACATTATCTCAAATTAGCACTTATAGACAAGTCAGACACATACAGAATATTAAAAAAAAAAAAAAAAAAAGCAAAACCAAAACTTTTTTTGGTCCTGTCTTAATAGCAGCACAAAGTGGTCCAATGAAGCTGCAGCACAGCGCATCTTTGGAGTTATCAGAGACCACAGCTACATACATCTAGATCATGCTAATGAGGACTCTTGTAAGCAGAGCTATGAAATCTGTCACTTCAAAACAACTTCAGACTCTGTATTTTATTATTAATAGACAGCATTCAGATTTTGGGAAGTGAGGAAGAGTGCTAAAAGTTCGGTTTGCTGGCCCATACATAAAGATCACTGACTATCAACATATACAGCTTTGTGCCACGTTATCATACTATATAGTGTCTTACAGGCGTAACAGACGCAAATGCCATTAAGTGATTATCCTGCAGCACCTTATGACTCAGTTTGCTTCATCTTGAGATAGAAAGCATGGCTACATCCATATTCTCTCTTTTTAAAAGAGCCATAGTTAAGTTTCTACCTATAGCTCTTCTCTACCTCAGCACGGTGAATCAGGCTGGAGATTGCACAAAACTTTTATTGACATTTTTGATTGAGACAGTGCTTGTCAAGTGGAAACTGCAGATCCTGTGTTTGATTAACACAAAGAAGTGCCAGATTTGACTAGAACAGCAGCAGACACACTGTGGGGATATTCCAAACGTAATTTTCTGAGACTGTTCTAGGAGGAGCTCTGGCTTGACAAGTTGCATTACATTAGTGCTCTGTATAAAAGACTCCCATTCTCCCTTACATTTCCTCTGGCAGGAAGTTGTCTTGGTCAATGTGAACATCCACATCCCTTTTTGTGGCATTTTTGTAGATGGGAATGCTCTTCTGCACAGCAGTCTAGGATACAAGAAAAACCTGCAATTAGCACTTAAAAATGCTAGCACACCACTTGGATTTTGTCACTCAATCATTTGTAGTAATAAAATGAAGGCATTAAGGGCTCTTTTTTTTTTTTCTTTTTAATTAAGCAAATGTATTTCAGTACAGCTTTTGAGCCAAACACAATTGTTAATATTGTAGCAATGTTTCAAGTTTCCCAGGTAATTTCCAAACAAGCAAACAATCCCCAACTTGAAAAGTATACTTGTTCTCTTGCATTGTATCTGCAGTAAAAGTACAGAGAGCAAAACTTGTTTTCATGTTACACAGACGGGATCTGAGCAGCAGCTATTTGCAGTCAGGTCCCAGCCTTCGTAAACAGGATACTGTTAAACTATTCTAGGTGTCTTACCTTAACCATAGGGAGATCCTGTTTCCTGCAGCGAACAACTATTCTGGGCTCAAGTAGTTGGTAGAATCCCTGCACAAGATAATGATTACAGTATCAGAAAGTCAACATTTAAATGGTCTTAGAATTATTTAACCCCAAGAAAGGAAAGGAAACGATCAATTTGTAGACTAAAATGTGACAATATCAGCCTCTTTTATTTAGTTCTTTGCTCCCAGGTTTACCTCATGCAGACATTCTGAGAGGACACCACCAGTATCTGTGAAAGAATCTAGAACTACGGATAATACAATTCTTTCTTAGCTTCAAGTTTGGAATTCAACTGAAACTAAACATATATATGTTTAGGGTTTGGTTGCCCAGACAATGTACACATATACATAAGGAACATTGACTGAGCATGCAGTCAAGCTGTCATTCTCCTATGCAGGTCTTGGAGAAGACATGTAGTAGTTCCAGATGACTGTTCAAATAACTCCCGCCTTGCAGTTCCTGTAGTAATATATGAGAATAGAATAGGTTTAGTTCCAGCTGAAGACCCCTACAACGGTCACCAGTCCAACTGTGAGTACTGATGAGTGCAGATCCCTCACAGGATCAGACAAAGAGCCAGGACAGACACGGACAATTTGCAAGAGTGGGACATGTTTGTTTGATGTACAGCAATACCAGGCCTAGGTGTGACAAAGAAACAACACGGAATTGGAATCACAAGCTGGTAGGAAACACTGTTAAGAAAACTCCACCGTCAAACTGAGGACAGAAGAGCTCGTGACTGCTTTCTGTTAGTTTACAGTAACAGACCAGTTCATACCAGAAGGTGACACTAGTGGTCGCACGACTGATCCTGGCCAGTGCTTACTGGATTTTTAGCAGTTAATTTCTGGGGCTCGACGATGGATGAACAAACCTTTGATTTCTGCTTTGTATGTCTGTCACAGACGAGTGCCATACCACAGTATATTTGTCAAAATTTCATATAAGTTTCAAATGCCAGAAAGATTTTAAAAATTAGTAACTATTGACTTCTAGGTTTGTAGAAACAGCTTTAGCCAAGGGTGCATTTGATCCAACCCATTACTACAGAAGCTTAAAGCGTGCATGCTAAACGTGCACATTACAATGCATGTATGCATATCTGCAATTCTTCTGATTATGGAAGTGCTGTTTGGTAATACCAGGTTTTACACCTCAAAACAAGTTGCAACCTTACCTGTTCAGAATCTAGGATCGAAAGATATGGCAGAAATTACCATTTAAAACTCAAAAGATCCCTCAGCAACACTTGATCTAGAATCCAATACAACCATAACTTCCAGTGGGTTATTTTTGCAGAAAGACACCTAAGAGGATAGGGCTATGATCATCTACTGTTTACAATTTAAATATTTACCTGTAGAACTAGTCCATCCAGCAGTATCTGGTACCTGGCAGTATCCTTCACCACCTTGGCAAGTCTCTGCTTGGCCTCATTCAGCAAATCCTGCATTCAGAAGAAATCAGATCAGCAGAGCCCATCTGTTTGGCATTTGGTTTCATGCCTACCAACTTTCTGTACTCCTATTATAGCTATCACACCCTGCCAACACATAAACGTACACTCCAGCTGGTGTTCATCCAAGCTAGACCTTCATCTCTGTGCATGTCAGAATATCCTTTCCAAACAGTTCACCTCTCCCTGCCCCAATCTGAACCCATTATAACCTGACAATAATTCCTTTTTCATTAAAAAAGGAGACCTCACTAGTAAAAGGATAGTACTTACAACATTAATTCAGGCAAACTAACTATGTTGTAAATCACTGCCTAATGTAAACTAATAAAGTTGTCCAAATAACATTTTTTCAGCTTTGTGGCCAAGCAAAGAAATCTAATCTAGCTTTTTATCAAACAATACTCAGGTTAGGTATTTTTTAATTGTAAGTAAATACAAGTCAAATTTTAAAAGTTAGAGCTTATTTTTGAAGTAGCTGGTTTTGATTATCTTAATTCAGCAAATCAGTATCAAACAAGATTGATTTTTAAGAAATTTGGGCCAATTCAAGCACAGTTCTTAGAACTGAACTATCATAATTATTTCAGATAAAGAAATTATATGATTTGGTATAAACCTTTCTTTACTGTCCTGCCTCAGAACGTAACACAACCAGCACTAGGATACGAGACTATCACAATATAACACATTGGTCAAACCTAGTTATACTGTCCACTCTAGAGTAATGCAACATTTCTGGAACCACGTATCTCTCTTGCTCATGAAAGAGGCCAAAGATCCGTTAAGGGAAGAGCCAGCTAGCAGCATGTGACTTTAAACATCTTAAAATGAGGAAGAGTGTTACACATTACTCAGAAGCATGAGGCTGAGTCAGCTGATAAATGAGGAAGAGATTACCCAGCAGAGACTATCACAATGGAGTTAGCTCTTTAGCCACCCACCTTCCCCCTCTCTGTGCATATAATCAAAAGTTTGAAACTAGGTTTAAAGAATCAATAAACTGGTGATGGTCTTACGCTATCTCCCCTTTTTCATGGTAGCATTGTTTCGAACATCCTAATTTTCACTTGTACAGTTCTCACAGCTTTTCCAATAGCTCAACAGCACCATCTAGCAGAATATGAACACTCAAACTGCTTCTGAGACAGGTAAGAGATAATAGGAAACCTGCAAGCTGTATAACGAGCAGAATGAGAATACACTACATGTGGTATAAGATAAACACAGTAAGCCTAGACTAAGACTAAACGTGGCCTGCTCTGATAAACAATCACTCACCCTATATGTCAACACACAGATTGGTCACCTACTAGAAGAGGCAGCAAACCTTTTCTTACACTAAAGGCCACTAAAGGAGATAGAAAAACCCATTTACTGGTGTTTTAAGCCCACTTGCTTCAGCCATGCCAGCTTTAACGTATAAGTGTTGCTTTAGGCAATTAGAACTTTGAAGTTCTACCAACTGTGCAAGACAGAGCTGCTGCTCTTTATGCTAGTGTCCAAATGATAGATACAACGGTGCCTGCACTGTTCCTGGCAGAGAACCACATTTCGCTAACAGAGGAGGTAATAGAAACTGTGAAAATAAGCTAAAGCAGGTGAGTGAAGCTGGACTGAATCCTTAATGGCTTTTCAGAGCAGCTGGGAAAACCATTTTTGTACGTTGAAGCAAACAACAGTCAGTCAAAATCATTTTTCTTTAGAGAATGTTTAAGAACATTTCCTAATGGATGGTAGAAATAGAACCTCTGTGTCTTTAGTAAAAGAGATACTCACTGCAATAAGGTCATCCCTTGCCTTGAGGACCTTCAGTCTTGCTTGATTCATCAGGTTGGACATCTGACTGCAAGTTGCACAATGAAGTTGAATCAATCCATTAGACTTTGATAGAAACACTGCAACATTTAACTGTATGCTTTACAATTAAAGGTAACAATACTACAACATTTCATAATAATGCCTGCTCTCCTCTTCGCATCTGTTTCTGAACTAGCACAAATTATTACAATGCAGAACCCCATCCTTCAGTAATGACTCAGTAATACTAAAACTGACATGATCACGTGTCCCAGAGGAACAGACCAAGGTAGAGTTCTAGATGTTAACTACATAAAGAAATATGAAAGATTCTTTCACCACACTTACTGTTATACTATTGTAGCTCATCTTTGATAACCTCTCCCCAGCAAAAACTAGAAACTCAGAAGTAAATCTACTGGCCACAATTTGCCTATTTGCCAGGGAAAACCAGTTTTGTATAAAATTAGTGATAAAATGAGCGCTCAGGCTCTGAGGTCAGACATCTAATCTAAGCAACTTACATTTTCTTTTGCTGTTCAATTTGTTTCTCCTTCTTTTCATAATACTCCATGATTTTCAGCCTCTGTGTCTGAACAAGGCGACCCTTCTCAATGTTGAATTCTTCTTCTGCCTATAGTAAAAATTAAATAACTGAAGTGGAAACTGATCCCATGGGCTGAAAAAAACAGAATCAAAATCAAACAGCCATGCTTTCAGAGCACATTCATAGATAAGCTAGTATGATAAAATCTATGGTCCCATATGAACAAAACATTTCAAGCAGTACTCAAAACAAAAGGAGTTCAGGATGTGTGTTCTGCTGAACTAGGACCTTGATGAACCTTTCTAAGATAAAACGTATTTTATCAATTGACTGACACAGGTTTCCTTGCAGTATTTATTCCTTGGGCACAAAACTATCCAACTTATATATTATAACTGTTAAGCAAAACTCACTTTATCTGAGCTTCAGATCAGATTTGGCTTTGTAGTATCAGTCTCTTTTTGGCTACAAGAGGGTCTGCCTAAAACAAGCTACCCAGCCCTCAGTGTCCACAATCTTCATTCCTTCAGTAATTCTTGCACAGGGAGAGTGACAATATAGCTATGACTTTTTTATAAGGCCTATCCAGACAGCAGGTGAAAGCATGTGGCAAATTGTCCTATTTATACCCGTAAATCTAATTTCAACTTCTGTTTGCAGATCATCAGGAATACCTGCTTTAGCACTGATTAATTATTTGTGTAGATCTAAGTGTTTAAGGGAGAGTAAATATTATTAGTTATACACATATTGAGTCCAATACCAGTATGGTATTTCAGTATTGGTATAATGCAAATTCTTAGCGTTGTAAGGCACCATCAATTCTTCTTTAGTAAACGTCTATATTCTATCACCAGGTTGATCTTAAATTCAGTCTCTTGTAGCTTAACCTAAGCGAAGAATTCTGCAAGTAATTCAGCTCATGCCTTAAATACAAATTTATGCTTTAGGTCCCGAGGATACCTACTAAATCACATCTAGAATTAAGTCTGCAGGTGGCTACGGAGGTTTATGTACAGTTACGAACCTACTTACAAGAAAACTTTAACCAACATAATTCAAACAGTTTAACTTTCATCTTTTATCACTTTGGTACATGTATGAATGTTTGTGCAAGATGACTAGCACGAATGCTTTAAATTACTACTAATGTTTCTGCCTGACATGTTATGGAAGCAAAGCAAATTAAAATTAAACCTTCTGTTAATAGTTTGTTATGACAAACCTTGGCAGAATTCACAATTATGTAGAGAACTCCTTTTAATCCTCAGTGATGTCAAGTTATGCATGGGAGGTGGGGGAAGGTGATCCACTTAATCCAGTCTATTCACATTGCCCCTCAGCTCTCCTGATTACTTAAAAAAATGAGTGAGCTTGCATATGAATAAATTTGTATTTAAGAACCACTAAGAAACCTTTGACCAAAAACTAGCCTCAATTTGTTTTCATTTGTCAAAACCTAACAAACATCAGCTTTAGTTGGTAGCATCACTCTTTGCTTTATATCAGCTAAATGTGAAGTAAGCTGCAGCTTACAAAATTGTTCTGGGACTGCTCTAACTGCAACAATCAAAACAGGATGTCAGATGCAATGACACTTTTTTACGCTTTTTTTCCCTCCCCTTTTCACTTACTGACGTTGAACTTCCATTTTTACCTTTGCATCTATTTCTTCAGCCTTTTCATTGGCTTCCTGCTCAATGAAAGCCATCATATGCTTGATCTGTAACAAGAGAGAGAAAAGAAAAGATTTCCTGTTGGAAAGATCTTTGATGAGAGGAAGCATGTCTGTATTTCTTACATGTACAGTAAGCCCCTTCATATCCATTTACTAATTCATATAATGTTTTTCAAGGAAATTAAATTGAGCACATGGGTCAAAGAGTCAGTTCATCTTAAAGATTTCAAGATAATCTCCCCCCATAAAGAATTCGACATAATGCTGTTTCACAGGCTGTCATTAGAAGAATGTACTTTAGACTGCAACCACATAAAATAAAAAAACAAACAAACAAAATAAACCCAACCCAAAAGTAAATCTGTACAGACACAAGGCTGGATATTTTCATTCTTTGCTAGTGAGAACATTTTTTTTCCTGGAAGAGTCAATAAAACAAAAAAACAAATCAATCCTCACAAAGCAAGATTAGTCTGACTACTTTTTGTACTATTTACAGGAAACATAGAAGATTAACATAGACTCCCTGCTCTGCATCTGGCATAGATGTCATTTGAATAAACCTGGGCCTTCCACACTAGATGACTGGTGAAGCGAAGTAAAAGGCTACTGATCACTCTGGTCAGATCTGTACAACCAGAAGTTCCTCTGCACACCCTAGAAACCTTTCCTGAAAAAAAAAGTAATAAATTCTGTAAAGACTTACAAGGTCATTAAAAAAGATCTGCTAAATGGTTAAACTCAAAATGTCTTCATAAAGTAGTTGCATGTTGGAAGAGCTGGGGAAGCAGCAGTAGTTAATCAGGACTACATCAAATATATCACATGCTGCTCTAGAGCCCGGTATGCACCGACTTACCCTATTTGAAGAAGGTTTTTGAAGCCACCTCAAAACACTGTAAGGCACAAGTTCAGAAGCTTAAAGACGAGGAAGGCAACTATACTGAGTTCTGCTTATTCATCACATGCCTTTCTGTGACCAGGCCTAAGTTTAGGTTCACATTTGGGGCAGACTATAAAGACTCATGCCCAACCAAACTGGTATAGCCATTTCCAAGGGCAGATGGAGAGGGCCATATACTTGAGTGCTCCACAAAAACCTACTGACTTTTTGCTTGCACTTAGTGATGAGACAATCTGGTTTGAATAAACTTGAATGAAAGATCCTATTTATATAATCTCTTGATAAAATGAAATATTTTGAAGAGATAAGAAAGGTGCCAACATGAAAACTGAGCCAACGTGCAGAACAGCACTCTGCCCATATAGATGGGAAAATGGAAGTAAAGAGACGAGTGGAAGATTTTAAACATACACAGTGGAGAAAATGAACAATAGCTACATCCTCAAAATCAAATCAGCATTTTTTTCGTTTAATTCCAGTTTGCAACACTTCCAAATGCATGTCCACTTAAAGCATTAGTTTCCTACCTTGCTCGCCTGATTAGATGACTGGTTAAATCAAGTTTTAGATCTACCTGCATTTCAGAAAAGACATGAGAGGCATATAAAATAAGGAAATAATTTTGCCGAATAGCTCATTGTTGAAGGAGACCAAGAACTTCCATGTAGTAGTAGTAGCTTTTATACACTACTGTGTCACTTCCTCCAGTTTGGTTTCTTGATTTTGGAAAAGTATAAATGGCTCTGGGTGTTCAAGAGACATCTTCTGCATAACCAAGTGGACTAAGATGGAAGCAAGCTAGTATGGCTGAACAGTTGTGTCATTTCCTTCAAAATCTGTAATAAAAATACTGAAACCCCATTTTATTTTTCATAGAAATAATAAGAGATCTTAAGTGAGACTTTCACATCTAAAAACAGGATTACCTTTAATAATACTGACCAAAAAAAATGTATTTTTACCTGGGAGAATAATTTTAAATTAATAACTTCAGCATAGCAGTATTTCCTATAGAAAGGAAGAGAGAGGTTTTTCCCATCAGTAGCTGTGTAATTATTCTTTCCATGGGAAGTTCTAGATGCTAGGCTGGCTTTAACTATAAGTGTCTAGCCAGTTTTGACAGAACAATCTATGGAACACCTTTGACAGAATAAAGCAAGTGAGTGTATCAATGGGAAAAATTCTTAATTAGAGATGATTTTCAAAGTGAAAGTTATTGAAAGCACCATGATAAGTTAGGAGATCAGAAAACCAGGTGGCAAGTTCACAATGGGTTTGCACACATGCAGAATTGTCATGCTATCAGGAACATTCTCTATACCAGTTAGCAGAACCACCCTAGGCTCGGAAGTGTGAAACACTGACAGGAAAGCTGCATTACATGTTTAGTGTATCAACAGGTCCCAAATCAGCCTTTGAAGTTCAGGTCCATGGTGGCTGAGCAAGACCACACCAATCTCGGCTTTATTTTCATTATCTTCATCGAAGACGCAGGAAAGAACAAACAAGCTTTGTGGATAAAAGGCGATGAACTGTGAAGTTAGAATTCATCTTTTGGAGACAGGCAACCTACTGATTTTACTTTCAATGTGATGCTTCCCTGCCAAGAGACTATGTTTACTGAATGAGAAAGTGAGACAGAAAGCACTTTTGATGCAAAGGACAAAGGGAACTTGGCTGATCTGCTCATCACCTGTAGGAAACTCCACAGACCAGTGGTGACTGGATCCATGCAGTCTTTAACGTGGCACGCCATTTTCAACCCAGCTCAAAGCAGCTTTTTTAGGCAAGGGCAGTGTTTACTGTCAACAAGGACAAAGTGTCCTGCTTCAGGAGGAAGTCTCCACACTCAGACTTCAGGGTTGTAAGTTTCCATTGCAAGAGAAGCCCAGGTTGAAGTAGACTTCTTAGGATATAAGACTGAAAAAGGCATTTGAGAATGCTGAATAGCCTATCCAAGTGCTACGTTACAGCCAGTGAGGTGTAGTACAGCTGTAACAGAAAAGATGGAAAGTCCTTTGAGAGCAACAGCTAAAAAGACAGTACTTATATAGGTCAATGTGTTTATCTTCCTCAAAGTGTAATTAAACACTGCATATAGCATAAAGGCTACTACTCATGATCCCTTTCACTACATCTGGCATAATACGTAATGAAAATACTTCAATAGTCCCCCGCGGGGTGGCCAGTCAATCTCGCCAGGGAAAAATGCACTTTCTTCACAGATTCTCTCAACAGAGAGACCCTTCCCCTTCACCAGCCCTCGGTGTCACAGGAGAGGGCCACTGTTCTACCCGCAGAGCAGGAGACCCTGTTTCCACAGTCAGAGCGTGACTCAGCCGTAGCTGGCTGCAGCTGCCTCTGCTGTTGAGGGGTTCAGGGCTGTCTCTGGCCCCCGCACTCCGGCTGCCCCTTAACCAGACGAATGGTCCTTCAGCTCACGCACACCTGAGCCCCACACCCAGCACAGCTTCAGGGCGAGGAAGCTGCCTGGAGGCCGCCACCGCCGTCCCGGCCTAGCCCTCGGTGCGTCTCCCCTCACGCTGGGTCCGTCCTGCCAAGCCCTCCCCGGCCGCGAGCCGGGCCGGGCCGAGCACAGCGCGGAGAACCAGACCCGGCAGCGGCCCCAGGGCCACCACCGCGCTGCCCGCTCCAGGGCCACAGGCTCGCGTTCGGGACGGGCATCGCGGCCCTACCTGCTTCTGGACGTCGGCATCGCTGAGCGCCATGGCGGCGGGAGGAGAGGGGCTCGCGGCGGGAGGAGAGGGGCTCGCGGCGGGCGGCGGGGACAGGACGGGCGGCAGGGAGAGGCGGCCTCCGCGAACGGAATCAAATCCGGGTCGGTCACAGCTGCCGCGGCGACGCCCCGCCCACCTGCTCCTGCCGACCAATAGAAACCTGGGCTCTGGATGCGTGATCGCCACCTAGTGGTCGGGGACGGGTCTTGTCAGTAGCGGTTTTGTTGCCGAAGGGGGAGCTCGGGAGGGGCCTGCCCGCCTCCTGCTCTTGTATCGGCTCTGGTGTAGCCAGCAGGGCCGGGGCAGTCATCGCCCCCCTGTGCTCGGCACTGGGGAGGCTGCACCTCGAATGCTGCCTTCGGTTTTGGGTCATCACTCCCAGAAGGACATTGAGGGGCTGGAGTGCAGCCAGAGGAGGGCAACAAAGCTGGGGAAGGGTCTAGAGCACAGGTGTGGTGAGGAGCGGCTGAGGGACCTGGAGTTGTTCAGCCTGGAGGAGGCTCAGAGGAGACCCTCCTGTGCTTTACTAACACCTGACAGGAGGTTGGAGCCAGGTGGGGGGGTTGGCCTCTTCTCCCAAGGAACAAGCAATAGGACAAGAGGAAACATCCTCAAGTTGCACCAGGGTAGGTTTAGATTGGATGTTAGGAAAAATGTCTTCCCTAAAAGGGTCTTAAAGCCCTGGAACAAGCCACCCAGGGAAGTGGTGCAGTCCCCAACCCTGGAGGTATTTAAAAGATGTGCAGACGTGGTGCTGAGGGACATGGTTTAGTGGTGATCTGGCAGTGCTGGATTAATACTTGGACTCGATGATCTTAAAGGTCTTTTCCAACCAGAATGATTCTATGATTCCCTCTGGTGTCCCTAAAGCCAGTAAGGCAACTGGGTCCACTTGGCTCTCCTGGGCTGCCACCACACGGGTGGTCAGTCTCAGGGGGACAGGCTCAGACATCAGAGGTCAGCCCAAGAGTTCCGGGGTGCTGTGTGCTGGGGGTGGAAGTAACATTTCCCTTGCAGTTGCTGTTTTTGAGGCTTTGTTGGGAATACTGTGTTCAGTTGCAAAAAAAGCAGAGCTTCTTCCAGCAGCACCATAACACATTTAACTTGTAGCAGAGAGAAATTCAGCATGGAGAGAAATTTGCTTATGAGGCCCTCAGATATATTTCTTTTGGCAACGCTTTGGGCTCCCCAATCATAGGAAGCTTTATTATTTCAAGGTCACTTTCAGCTGTCAGATATATAAAGCTGTGAAATGCTATTTATAAAAATTACACCATTTTCCCAGCTTTGGACTGGCAGAGAGAGATGAAACTGGCTTTTTTAACGCACACCGGAGATGCAGAAGGGGGGTTGTGTTATGGAGCATGAAGAGAAAGCAGGACTTGGAAAGCAGCTGGCTGAGGGGAGGGGAAGGACCCCCAGCAGCAGGGAGGCTGGAGGTCACGGCTGTCAGGTGGAGGTGGGAGGGCAGGTCCTTATGATGGGCCCATCAGGTTGGTTGTATTTTTATGATTAACATCTATGGCACCAGCGTTTCAGTGTAGGAATACTTGGTGGGATTCAAAGCATTATTATTATCATTTCATTTTGTGATGCAGAAACCTTCAGGAGCATTTTCAAATGCTGTGCTGTTTCTTCAGGAGTTGTTACTGCTTCCATTGTTTCCTTTATGGCACAATTCAAATCAATCTTCCTAACCGGTAACAGCGATTTGGTTATTCTAGGGGGCAGGAGGCTTCTCTTTCCCTTCTGCAGGTACATTTACTGGAAAAAAAAATAGAATGGCTCCATTCAGAGCAGTGTCCAGCGTGCTATTTGTCATATCCAAGCTTCTTCCTGGCTTATTTCCATTTTGTTAACTTTTACAATACCTTGTTTTTATAATAAAAGTTTTTCAGATAGAAAAAGAAAAAAAAGGTTAATAAAGTCTCTGCTTAGTACCGGAGCCAGCTAACCCGCGCCTATAGTCGCGTGACCTAGACACTAACCGTCATCCCGCCTTTTTGCCTCAGAACCCTCCGCCCGCGCTTTTCTCTCGTAGGTGCGCCTTCGAGCGCGGGAAACCAGCTCAGGCCGAAACACGGGCTTCGTCTTGCGCCCGGAGCCCCGCTGAGGCGGAAACTCCCCGCGCCTCTTCCCGCCTCCGCGGGAAGTCACGTGCCGCGGCGTCGGGGCGGCCCCGCCCCTCGGCGCGGGACGCCGGGCAATGTAGGCCGCGCCCGCCCTCGCTGCTGGGACGGCGGTTCCCCGGCAGCCCCCGCTCCGGGGCCGAGGCGGCCCCTTTGGTTGAAAGGGGATCTCCGGGATCTCGCCGCCCGTGGGCAGGAGCGCGGTGGAGGGAGCGCTGTGAGAGAACTCGGACGGGCGGAAGGAGGGCCGGGCGTGCCGCCGCCGCCCGCACCGCCCTCTGCCTGAGACCGCGCCGCCCTGGCCTCGAGTGGCGGGACGGAGCTCCTGTCTCGCTGCAGGGCCCGGTGGGCTACCCGAAGCTAAAATGGGCGGGGGCAGCCAGCTCGCTTCGCCAAGTACCGCGTAAGAAGTGGACAAGGCCCGGGAGCAGCGGTATCCTCGCGGCCACTTGGTGGTGGTGAAGAGGGGGGGGTGGCCACCTTGGCACCAACTCGCGGAGCCCTGCTGCGAAAGCTGCTTATGGCCCCTCTAATTTACCCCTTCTGTGATGCGCACCAACTGTCGCCAAAGGCAGGAGAAGACGGTTTGTAATAAGTGTGTGGGGTCATCACTTCCCACTGACAGAATTAAGACTCTGTTGGCCTGTCCTGTGCACTGTAATGGTACAATGTGTGCCATTTCCTGATTTTAGGCAGTGTGAGTGTCACTAATCCTGTCACAAAGATATCTCAGAACATCTGTCTTAATATCTGGTTAGTGAACCTCCTTCTGTAGCAGAAAGAAAAATACGGTAGAAGTTAAGAGTATAATTATCGCATGAGAATCCTAGGACACTACTACAAGTGCAGAGTAATAGTAACTTCTATCACCATGCACCATTTTCTATGAGAAATAAAAGCACAGAAAGTTGAAGTGATTTGCCATAGGTTACCAAGCGGGCTAGCAGCACAGCCAGGAATAGGACCCTGGTGTACATATGATTCCCCATCAAGTCTTTTCACGTGGACTGCTCGATGATCTACATAATTTTTGTATGCTCACAGAATGGAAAGTTCTCTGACACTGGCAAATCTGGTCTGTGTAATTGCTAAAACACTCCTACCACAGATACTACAAACATGTTCTATATCCTAAAATTTAAGCATTTATATTATTACACAATGATAACATGAAGCATGTGTCAGAAAAGTGGCGTGCCTCCCTCCTTCACCCTTCCCACCAATACTTCCTAAAAAGTTAGTTTTCCTTCACTACCCTTCTCACCAAGGCTTTGGTATTATAGAAGACAACTAGCAAGTACAGAATTGTTCTGCACTGTTTGATATACTCAGCTGTTGAATCCACCAGTAATTCCAAGCTTCATGTAAATCCCTGAAAACCCAGTACTCTATGGACTCTTGTGTACATCCTCAGTTGCTCTCCTAACTTTCTGGATAGAACTTCCTCTGAAGTCAGGCAAATCAACAGTGAAGTATGTCCGCAGGATTGTGGCTTAAAGCATTCATCAATAACACCTCCTCATTCTGCAGTGGAGATGGGTGAGTTCATTTGCATACATTAGCATATGAAACAGCTATATTTAGATGTGGTCCTTGTGCAAAATCTGGCCTTGCTTGATACACAGAACTATTCTTTAACTGTGTTTTTTCCTTTTTATTTCATTATTACAACCTGTTGCTACTACTGAGACCAAGTAGATACTGTTGTATACTCTGAACCTTCACAGTACTTACCATCTAACCTAAAAAGGTGAAATGTTGTTCTCTAGAAACAAAAAAGCTGTAAAGAAGAGAAAAAAACCTTCTAAGATAATGTGTTTTATGAGATGGAAGTTAGCCTGTTTTTTTTCCTAGCTTCACAGATACTGAAGTATCTACAGCATATCTGGTGCCTTAGAATAAACAGTTACAATCTGGGCTGCTAGGGCTCTCCTTCTGAGGATCTCAGTGTCTTTGCATAGTGTCTTACTGATTGATTCTGGTGGCAGAAGTCTTGGTGATTTTTTTACTTGGTTGATTTTGGTTTTGGGGTTTTGGTTGGTTGGTTGGTTTGTTTGTTTGTCTGTTTGTTTGTTTCAGATAGGTGAGATCGTACACCTTTTCCAAAAGACTATAGCACAGCTTCCCACCCCTCTGCAGTCTATATGGAAAGTACGGTATTCAAGATGTTCTTTGTATGGGCAAATGTAAACCTCAGTCCTGGGCTCATATTGGGGGTTTAAAACTCATGTGGTACTCAAATTGCTTGTGAGCAATCCTTTATCGAATGGAAGAATTTTGAGGCTGTATTTAGTGCCTGTTTTTTCATGCATTTACCCCAACCAGCAGCTAAACACCACACAGCCACTCACCTGCTCCTCCCTGCTGCCAGTGGGTTGGAGAGGAAAATCGGAAAAAAGAGGTGAAAGTCAAAGGCTGAGAGAAGAACAGTTTAATAACTAAACAAAAATATTATCTCTACAACTGCCTGAAAGGAGCTTGTAGGCTTATAGTGAGGGGGGGGGGGGGTCAGTCTCTTGTCCCAGGTAACCGGGAGGA
>JAAGNO010021737.1:0-38610 GCA_033439905.1 Ceryle rudis
AAAAGCTAATATAAAATAATAAAGATAATAAAATAATAATTAGTACAAATAATAAATCAATAAATATAATGCACTATATTGGTGACAGCTCATAGAACACCCATTTAATTAAGGAGTGAAGATAAGGATATATAGACTATATTTAGAGAGAATGGCAGGTAAATTCAGTGTCCTACTCCAGTCACTCCCACTTGAGGACATACTGGAGCACTCCAAGGCTCCAGTTTTTTCCCCACACCTTGATACCAGGAGATCTAAACTCATCAGCTGGGAAGTGCCCCATTTCAAAAATGTGGTGTTTCTTCCTTGTTATGAATTTCAACACTAGATTCTGCTGCTGCAAAACTGTGTAAGACAGTTTGTAACTCAAACTTCAAGTCTTGATTAAAACCAGGTATTCTTACCTTAGAAAAGAGGAAATTCAGCATCAAACAGTGGCCAGACTTACAGTTTTCCCTCCTGTATCTCTTGGATGGTCACAAAGCATCTTTTTGACCAGTATGTCAAAATGTCAATTTCTTACTTGGAATGTTGGAAGTATAAAAGCAAATCAATATCAGAAAATGGCACCCTTGATTAAATAGATATAGTTGATTACAGGGAATGGGAATTAACTACAACAGTGAAATTAACATGGGTTGGTTTCTGTTTGTTTGGGTTTTATGACACAATTTCTTCCATAGGATATTCTACATTTCAGCTATTAAAAAAGTAGACATGTTTCTTTCATTACTGAAATAAATTGTTTTAAACAAAATTATGATAGCTGTTAATTGATGGAGTGGGGTAGGGTATTTTTGGATACTTCACTCAGCTTCAGAGCATTCCAACAGACTCTAGTTTTGAGCAATGATACAATAAAGTGTTAATTTATACTAGATTTCCTGCCTTCATATGGGAAGTATTTTCTGAGATATAATTTAAGAAGATCTTGCCTCTGTGGAAACACCACGGAATTGTTCTATATGCTGTTAAAAATCTCCTGTCCAAAAAAATAAATAAGAAACAAAAAGTAAAACGATCTCTCAGAATGACTCAATGCAAGACAGAGCAGTGTGATGCAAAAGAAAACTAGACAGCCAAAGTGACATTGGTCTTTTCTTCCAAAGCTGGAAATGAGGCCACTTGGATTCTCACCTTGAGGTTTAATTTTGGACAAACCTCCTAACTGACCTTTCCCCAAAATTTGGTTGTATCCTATTTGTCTGTTCCTTTAAAGGACTGATTCCTTTTGCCCTCTTCATAGGAGAGGGCTGGAACATGTCTCCTATGAAGAAAGATGGAGATAGTTGGAGTTTTTCAGCCTGGAGAAGAGAGGGCTCTGGGCAGACCTTATTACAACTTTACAATGCTTAAAGAGGACTTATAAGAAAGATGGGAACAAAATTATAACCAAGGCCTGTAATGGCAGCAGAAGGGGCAATTGTTTTAAATTGAAAGAGGGTCAGTTTAGACTAGGTATAAGGAGGAAATATTTTAGTATAAGGGTGGTGAGGCACTGGAAAAAGTTGCCCAGAGAAGTTGTGCATGTCCTCTCCCTGGAAATATTCAAAGGGGCTTTGAGAAACTGGATCTAGTAAAAGTAGTGAAAGGTGAGGTTGGACTAGATGATCTTTAAAGGTCCCTTCCAATAGAAAACATTCTATGATTCTGTGCTCCCTAGTATATGTGGCTTGGTATGAGTAAAACAGAGAGGAATACAAACTCCATGGAGGCAAACAATGTAATTAGGTTAAAAAATAAATCAGACAGCTTCATAGGCAACAGGGATTAGGTATGCACATCCATAATCCCTCAACTGTGATGCTGGGGTTTCGAGGAAGCCTGTGATTGGGTTAGTGTATTCTCCCTGTTTAATGTGTCTTATCATCTCTGGGAGAATAGTGACCTAGCTGCATTGTTGTGCAAACTGTGGGTGTTTTACATGTGAAATCTCACCCTAAAATTATAAGGTTTATTGGTCAGAGGCTCTCTGTTACAATATATGTGTGTCCATGTCAGCCACAATTCAGCACCATGACAGATTCAGCCCCTTTAATTCCTAGGTAATGCAAATAGTGCCTGTGGTCTCCAGATAGAAGACAAGATATGATCTCTCTATTGCATCTAATATTCCCTACAACATCCTTCCTTCCCTGAAAAATGACCAAGTTTACCTAGAACTGACTGTTTTATCAATTTACTTTACAAAAGTGGGAAAAATTCACAGGGTATCCTCATAAGACTTCCTCAAGGAAAGAGGGTAACCTCCTGTCACTTCCCCCTTTGCCAAGAAACTACCATGAAACTTCACCAGCAACCACGAATAGCTGGAAGGAGATGAAATTCACCGCGTAGTAAAATAGAAAAACAAACAACAAAACAAAAAAAACCCACAGTCCAGGCAGGAGTAACAACTTGACCTCCAAGGATGCCTTCCCAACATACCTGAGCAAGATGATCCAAGTCTGATTTTGCAGATCTGCCAAGGATCAGGTTCCACCAACAACCCAACCATCATCGCACAACTAAGAGGTGTCAAGTCATGCCTGAAGTTAACTGAAGTCAGCAAATCAGAAACAGCAAAGGCCAAGACTGAAGACGTGTATATCTATACAATAACTTGGGTCACAGGGCTGAGCTTAAATGGGACTCCTGAGCAATGGACAGAAGGTGCCTGGGTGGTGGTCCCAGGTGGGCCTGGGCAGGTCAGTGAAAGTCCATGAATACACTCAAGGTCCTTGAAAACACAATACATAACTCAGACACAAGAGGCTCAAATCAGTATATGCAGGAAGCAGCTTGCTCTGTGATATACCAGATACATAACCTTAACTGAAGGTCTACCTGGCTCTGTTTTACAGCATAAATGTGTTTTTCTTCATTATTTAATAATATTTCACAAAACCTTGCATATTGGCTTCTCAGATTCCAAATATCCATATATCTATGGGCAGGAATAGTTAGCACAACTTCACTCTCAGCATCTGTAGATAAGCATACATAATGCACCATTTTGGCATAATAATTCCAATAAACAAGGACAGTGTTATTTCATTCTGTTTTCCCAACCTAATTGCACAAAACCTCAGACAGTTATTTTAAAATGCAAAAACAGAGTAACCTGCAGAACATTTAATAGAAAGAAAATATAGTTACTTATCATACTACTGAAGACACTGTCATTGCATCTGCATAAGATTTTTAAAAATTTATTATTTCTTTGCCTCTTTTTGAGTTTTTGAATCCTTTTTAAGAACAGAGAAAGTAAGTACTGTTTTCATTTAAATTACTCCAATCTCCTGCTCTTTCATTACAGATATGTTTCCTGTTTTGTTCATATCCAGGAAAGCTGTGATTGATTGGAGGATGCTATCTTTATTCTCAGCCCTCAGGATAATTAACCCTGAAACACACAATCAAGGCTTTCCCATTAGTATGTTACACCGTAGGTCTGCATTTCTGAAAAATGTTGTACACATTACCCTACAGTTATCCTTGACATTTCATTAACAGCAGGCACAAATGTATATAGGGTGAGAAAGAGCTTACTATAGATTTTTTTTTTTTTTTTACACAAAGATCCCATTATATACATTTCATTGTAGCCTGTTTTGATAATCATAGTTTGGTGTGTTTTGGCTTGTCTTCATGAGCAGCAGCAGATATCTGCAGGCTTGATACCTACCTCTGAAGAGTACAGATGAGAGCCAGCCTAGTCTGAAAGTCACATACCATCGAAGCAAAGTTCTATGCCTCTTATGCCCTTAAAAGAAAAAGTCATTTAGAGACACTAACATGCATATGCAGCTCCCAGCTCACATCTGTGGTATATCTCCGTGGTATGTATTACCCAGTAACCAGACCATTCTGAGATCCAAAGGTTTAACAGACTGGTCAATAGTGAGCACTGTAACTCCTATAGTCTATGTTACCTTTGGCGATTACCCTGCACTGTGTTCTGAGGTACGGATGGCATCAAGCAAGCAAGAAAAGAGTTCATAACCTCTAGCAGAAATGTTTATTCTTTGCAGAAAGCTGCTGGTAATATTATGCTCTGCAGGATAGCTAAACCATTGTGAAAAGGAAGAAGTCGGGGGGGTTTAACATTTTTTATTTTGTTATTATTTTCTTTCTTTACTGTCAACCTACACTGTGATACCAGCAGGACTAATCACTGGATTAGGATGTTATTGCTTAGGAAAGCTCAGTGTATACATTTGCAATTCTGAAGAGCTTGCAGTGATCTAACTATGAAATTCACAGAGATACTGTCAGGTTTGGTGAAGGTTAGAATAAAAAAAAAAAAAAAAAATAATGGGAAGCCTGCTTTTTCTGTCACTTCTGTGTGTTTCAGGCTTGTTCCATGAACAGAGAAAATACACAGTCTAGTCTTAAAATTGAAGCTATATATTAATATTAATAGTTATTACAAGACTATCTCTGGAATGAGGAACCCTGTTGTTAGTGTTCTGAATCTCATTTTTATCAAACTTCCCAGAGAAAGATCACATTAGAAACGAGTCATACACCATTAGTTTCTTGGTATAGTGATTTCTCATAGGAAAATACTCATTATAGTGATGGGAATTAACACATTAGAATACAACATAGGTAAAACATTTGTTTATACTGCAGAAGAACTGGTGTATGTAAGAGTTCCCCTTTGCATAATGAGTTGGCTTGGTGGGAGCCCAAAATGAAGAGAAGAAGCAGAGTAGCTGGCCAAGGAGCATAAAGGGAGACCAGACAACCAACTTAAAATCAAACTGAGCTACATCCATTTTGTTGCTTTTGAAATACACTTTACAGAGCTTAGAAGACTAAAATATGTTATCTATTCATCCTACAACACCAATCTGCTGTTCTACCTCTTCCCCAAAATTTTTTTCAGATAAGTTTGCATTTTTAGGTACACATGGACAATGAAAGGACACTTCTCCATTAAACTACTTTTGTTTAATAGACCATTTATTATAGTTTTATAAAGGTAATTAATATTTCAATTTATTCAGTGCTTCTCTAAAAATTAAAGGTAGCACATTCTTTATGGTCATGAGGAATGAAGGCTCCACTTGAAGTTCATTTTCAGACAGAAGGAGAAGAAAAAAAAAAAAGAAGGAAACAAAAATAAAGAGGAACGAGTGTGGAAAAGCCATAAAATATCATTCTTATCACCTACCACCTTAGCAGACGTGAGGATCAAAATGGGCTTTCAAGAATCATAGATATGAAAAGGGCTGTGTCTGATCTCATGAAAGCTGTGTAATGCTTAAGGAGCATTAATAGGGGCCTTAGGATTTGCTGCACGTTGTGTTGAAATGTTAGGAAAAAAAGAAGTTTAAAGAAGTGAACAGTAAACAAATCAATGCTTTAATGGAAATTATGCTAGTCAGTGTGGTAGTAACAACTTCTGATGTCAGACCAAAACAAACTTGAATGGCAAAATAGGAAGACAATTTGCAGATGGCTTTAGAGATCCAAAGTTGTTTTGTTCATCAATTCTTTAAACAGATAGGTTTTTCATAACAGAAGAAACTTACTTATACCTCTAAGAAGGTAGCCAACATGTAAAACAAACTAGCTCCAAGTCATTTTCTTTCTATTTTTGTAAGAAAGTCAGTTTAATGGAAACTGATAAGAGACACAAGTTGCTAAAATATGAAAATCACAGAATTAGCCTTTATTGTTATTTCTTGGCTCAGAATGTCAAAAAAAAAAAAAAAAAAGAGCTTGAGGTGATCACAGAATGTTAGCTTAAGAGCTACTGCAGCTTGTTAGTTTTTGTTAACTCTCAAGGGTTCACTGTAAATGACATCCACTTTAGAAGACTTTCTTTAATAATGAAGAAAACATGCTCATATGCTTATCTTAAAAGGTTCCTATAACACTTGATTTTTCCCTGATTTATGTATTGTATGGTTATTTGACATTTAAGTATCTTTGGATTTAAGTTGGATTTAAGGGTTAAAGGAATTTTATTCACACTTTAGCCTTACAGAACAGTCATTATCCAGGTGTTTAATACTTCTAATGTTTACTACACAATGCTATGGTTTCTCCAGTACATTTGGTATTAACACATCACAATTCACTTCTCACCTTTAAAATTATTTGTATTTATATTGACTTTGCAAGTAATTTACCAATAATTTCTCCTCTGAAGACCTCAGGATGTACTAAAAAATAATTCTGAAAGAAGACAATAGCTAGCTCATATTAGGTGATGTATGCATGTTTTTTGCTTTGTTTGGAGGGATTCTGTCCTGTTTTATGGAAAAGTAGATGATGAAGATTAACAGAAAATTTAAACCAAGCTAGAAAATCATGATGAGAACTACTGAAGTTGTTAACATTTGAAAATATATTGAAATATAAGATCCTTTTCACAAAACTCTGGAAAGGATTTTCAAAACCAGGCATTTTAATCTGTTAATCACAGTGACATTTGGAATCTTGTTTTGTAAGGTTTGGTAAGGATTTGGAGATATTGAGAACAATATATTTAACATACATTGAATTGCATATGTGATTCATCATCTGGAAAAATTAGGGAAAACCTTTTGTGGACTGCAAACAGTGATGTTTTAGATCTCAGCCAGCTTCAGAGGCACTCATCTCTAGACATACAGAGATTATTAACGTGAATATCTAAATGAGACATACATAGCCTTGAGGAGATGGACTTTGGTGTTTTGGTCAATGAGAAACTCAACATGAACTGTCAATGTGCACTTGCATCCCAGAAGGCCAACTGTATCCTGGGCTGCATCAAAAGAAGTATTGCCAGCAGGTCAAGGGACATGATTCTTCCCCTGTACTCCACTTTCATAAGACACCACCTGGAATACTGCATCCAGTTCTGAGGCCCACCACAAGAAGGACATCAAACTGTTGGAGCATGTCTGGAAGAAGGCTGTGAAGGTGATCAGAGGCTTGGAGAACCTCACCTTTGGGAACAGGCTATGAGAGATGGAGCTATTCATCCTGAAGAAGTCTCTGGGTAGACCTTATAGAGGCGTCCCAGTACATGAAGTGGACCTGCAAGAAAGCTGGGGAAGGACTGTTTATAAGGGATTGTAGTGATAGGATGAGGGGTTAAGCTGGATGAGGGTAGATTTAGACTAGATATTAGGATAAAATTCTTTACAGTGAGGGTGATGAGACACTGGAACACATTGCCCAAGAAAGTTGTGGATGCCCCCTCCCAGGATGTATTCAAGGCAGGGTTGGACATGACTTTGAGCAGCCTGGTCGAGTGGAAGGTGTCCCTGCCCATGGCAGGAGTGTCAGAACTAGATGATCTTTAAGTTCCCTTCCAACCAAAACCATTCTATGATTCTATAGTCAATTGGAAGAAAACTAGGCAGGGTGACAGAGGAGGAGGATAATGAAAAGTGGGTTTGCAAATATTGAAGTCTGAAGGAGTTCTTTGCATAATACCTAGAGACAAAGGATGTCTCAGGTATGTAAGGTACCTGGAGGATTTAACCACCTAAAGTATGTATTTTGATGTTTGGTTTATGATAACTCTAGGATTGAAGATATTGATGACAAGCCAACAGCAACGTTCCTCAAGGTTCAATTCTAGGGATAGTTCTGTTCAATAAATTTAACAGTGACCTGGATGCAGGAGTAGAATGCATCATTAGCAAGACATTACCAATCTGGGAAGTTCTGTTGACTCTCTAAAGGGGCAAGATGTCTTGCAGAGGGATCTAGATAGACTGGAGCATTAAGCTATCATTAATGGTATGAAATTTAACAAGAACAAATGCCAGATTGTGCACCTAGCATGGAGTAAAACCATGCAGAAGTATAAAGTAGGAGAGGAGAAGCTGGAAAGGAGCCCTGCAGAAAGAGATCTAGGGATGCTGGTTGACAGCAGGCTCAGTAATAGTCAGCAGCGTGTGACCTGGCAGCCAAGAGGGCAAATCGCATCCTGGGGTGCATCAAACACAGCGTAACCAGACCGTCAAAAGATGTGATTATTCCACTGTCTTCAGCTTTAGTGTGGACTCAGCTGGAGTGCTGTTTGCAGTGCTGGGGCTCACAGTTTAAGAAGGATTTTCAGGTTCTTTAACCTGTCCAGAAGAGGGCAACAAAAGTGATGAAAGGCCTGGAAGGAATGTCCTGTGAGGAGCAGGTTTTACTGGTTTTTGACCGAGTTTGTCTATTTTTTAGAAAAGGATGAGCAGTGACTTCATTGTTCTCTACAGCTTCCTGAGGAGGTGACATGGAGAGAGAGATTTTGATCTTTTTTTTCCCTTGTATCCAATAATAGAAAACATAGGAATGTCTCAGACTGGACATTAGGAAGCATTTCTTTACCAAGGGGGTGGTCAAACACTGAAGCAGGAATCCTAGAGAGGCGGTCAATTCCCCAAGCCTGACAGTATTTAAGAGGCATTTAGACAATGCCCTTAATAACATGCTTTAACTTGGTCAGCACCGAAGTGGTCAGGCAATTGCACTAGGTGATTGTAGTAGATCCCTTCCAACTGAAATTGTCTAGTCAAGTCTTGTGTAGTCTATTTTTTAAAAAAATATTTTAAAATCTTTTTGTGACTAAATCCTAATAGTAAACTCATAAAAGTGACTTTACCACTTCTGGAATTAAGCTGCCCTCTGAGCTACAGGGCTTGGATGGACCAGCTTAGGTCTGGGCTATACACACCTCTGTGTAGTGTGAGACATTCCTGTCATGCTGCTCTTCAGACCTCCTCAAATGCAGTCATTGAACTCCTACCCACCTTTCTCAGGAAAAACCCCAAACAAACAACAGAGTAATACTACTTAGTTATTTTAGTAGATTACTGCAGATCACAGCCAACAAAAGATGGGAGTGGAGATGGCTAACCTTTTTTTTTTTTTTTCTTTTTTCAAAATATGTATTAAACATTTGATTTGAAATATGGGAAAATGATTCAGGCATGTTTCTCTTCTGACTGCATCCTAACCAATATATCTATCCCATTGCATACATTAAAAAACATCACTTGTGCTAGGAGTGTTGTTCTGTGCTGTCAGATGCCTCTGCTCTGCCACTGTGTGTATGCTGAACTAGCTGAAATCTCTTAAAGGCATCTCAACACAAAATATCCTTTCTAGTAGATAAGATGTTTAGTGGAAACCAGCCCTCATATTTCTACATCTCCCTTTTACTTTTACTTGCTTGTAGACTTAGACCTCTATTGGTAAAGTGGAATATTGACAAAAAACATCAATTACATAAAGGGTTTGTATGGTCAAGCCCAATGATGTGACTCAGCATTTTAATGCTTTACAGATATTTAATAAAAATTCTTCAGTCACTATGGTCTTTTCTCAAGACAAAGCATTTTAGAATAAAATAATTAAGCTTGAAATTCATGGCAATGAAAACACATGAGTGTGGTTCGTTTATAACTTGACTACAAGTATTGGTGTAATGCTCTTCTTTATTGTTTTTTCTTATTTACCTCTTAAAACACAATGTCATATAATTAAATCTGCTCCATTGGTTTCTACCATCTTAACAGCATGTTAGCCTGAATTTTTATGTAGTAAACATGAAGCTTTTAATTTTCTGTTCTTTACTGCATTTACTACTCTTACAGGACCACCTGACACAGCAAGATGGTGTATTTTAACTTCATTTTTTGTTCTTTTATAATATAAAATCTTTAATTGCAATGTTATATACAGTGTTTCCTTAACCACTCTGTTTTGCCATACAGAAGTCCTGCACCTAGAAAAAGGAAGAGCAGAGCCAAGAACAAATAGTGACCCTCACTGCTAATAAAGCAAAACATTTCAATGATGAGGAATTTTGAAAGAGAGAGAACATAGTAAGCTGAGACTGTCAGGGTCACATTCCCTGACAAAGCTCAAAGCTACCATAAGAAGGTCATCTCTGATGTGAAGAAATTTTGTGGAAAAATGCATTTTAAGGTCTATGAAAGAAACCCTTACCAGTGTGACTGCTGTGACAGACCAGTAAAATGTTCTTGCCAATGAATGAATTGTGACATAGAACATTAAAAAGATGATCTTATGTGACAAAGTCAGACAATGAGTAGCTTTCTGCAACTCAGTCAAATCAATTACTACAGCCCACTTCAGAGGTCAGCTTGTTGCCCTCACCATGATCCAGGTCTACACTGTAATGCTACACACAGGGAAACTGAGTAATCTCTGACCAGCGTTAAGTATTGCCTAAATAACTCTATGAACAAAGATCTGTGTTGTACCAGGTAACACAGCACTACAGTTCAAGAGCACAAAATTAATGGGGAGGCATCAGAAATGGATGAGAGGAATGGCCTTTCATTTTGTCCAGATCCCACACTGTATGTGTGCATGATACAGTCATCAACCACAATCCTTAAATATTATTTTGTCCTGACAAAGTAATGCTTTAGCACTTGAAATGTATCAGGGTTTTTTTTATCAGGTTTCAGCCATCTCCTCTGAGATATGCTCCACTCACATCTTAGAATTATTAAAGATGCAAAATAAATAGGTAGGAGTCTTGCAATGCTACATGTCCTCCCATACCAGTTCCAGTTTAGAATGGTCTGAGCTTGCTTGGCATGATTACTTTCAGGACAAGTTGGTGTCTTCCTAGATAGATCTTTGATCCTTCCAAAGGAAAAAAGAGCCTTGATTTCATCTGATGCACATTTCTAAAGCTTTTGCTACTAAATCAGTGTGCATGCTAAAGCACTGCAAATGCTTGATAATATTGAAGTAACCTGAAATTTAAGGAGATGTTCCTGATTTATGTTGTATGAAAACCATATCATGCATTGATATTATAACCAGGTTTAAAGCGTAAAGAGCTGAGGAATACCTGTGTAAATTGTTTGTCCACTGTGTCTTCCAGAACTTAGAAGTGTCATGTTAAAAACCAGCTGCTCTCAACTGCAAGGATGTATATGTTGAATTATTAATAACACGAATGCTCCCCTGCATTATTACTTTATTTCAGTACTTTTGCATAACTATCAGAGCTCTTTCAGGACACTGCCAGGTTTTTTAAAGCTCAGACATGCTGCATTATAAGCGAACAGAACATTATAAATGTAGTCTTTGTGAATACAAATTGTAAGCAAGTGTGTATTTACTGGCACACAGCTGAAAATTCTCTGTCTAGATGGGATAGTATTGAGAGATAAAAGCTACCATGTAATGAAATAAGACAATCTCAATCTACAGTTATTCGATATAAAATATATACTAAGGCACATTTTTATCTACGGATTTAAAAATTCAGTATTCATTCATGTATTAATGTATAAGAAGTAAGGTGTAACTCTTGTACTTTTAAAGTACACACAGTATATTTACTGGATAATGAAGCTATCCATAGTATGTAACTAGGAAATATATTCTGAGATGTTCTGTAAACCTGCATTGATTTTTCTCCCCTCTCCTACCTACCTTCTTCTCCACTGAACATAACAATCAAAAAGGCATTTGATCTAGAATGGACTTCTCTGAATTGCTCAGTTTATCTCTTAACTTAGTGTATTTGATGTTTTCTGTCGTTATTTAAATTGAGATGAAACTGAAGGACAACCTATAACAACACATTCCTGATTTCAGAGGATTACATATCATCAAGAGTAAGAACAAATGTTTAAAAAGACTAAAATGGCACAAAAGAAGTCTGCAATGACTTGGTTAGCAGGGACACACTAGTCATCCACATTTAACAGTAACATTAAAGTGAGGTATCAGGTTTCATCTTCCCTTTGTGCCAAGCTCAGCATTGAGTGTTATCCACTTGCTTGGTGAGGCAGCTCATTTGCTCATTAACATGGCTACATTTTACATGGTCTACATATTTCACTGTCTTCTTAAATAGATGAAAAACCAATAGAATACTTAAGCAATTACATTGTATTTATAAATATATATCTTCAAAACATCAAATAATCATTATATCCTTAAAGTAGCTTGGTGTCTTCAGTATCATTCATGGGAGAAAATAAAACTAAACCACTGAGAAAACACATGAGTTCCCTTGAGCAGTTTGGCACCTTCAGCTTGGTCCTGATGAGCTGGGTGTGCTCAGCCCTTCCTGAGCTTCAACACTGTTGATAGAACCTGGTCCTGCAAATATTCTCTTCCTTCCAGAGGTGTAATTACAGGAGAGCCAAGGGAAGGAGTGCAGTCAGGATATGCAGAATACACCTAAGTGGTTTAACTGGTTTTGATATTTTAACTATGCCATTTATAATTCCCATCATCAGTTCCAAATCATCCATCAGACACATTTTTTTTTTAGTTCTATCAGACATTAGATTTGTGGAAACAGAGATCCCACTGGGGTTTCCCACAGTAAAAAAAAAAAAAAAAAAAAAAGGTAATTAAAAAAAATAAAATCGGGCTAAATTTTGTTTTCATGGGTGTTTTAATAATAGTAAGTCAGTGGCACACCAGCAAAAGCCATACACATATTTTTTGATAGGGTGGCTTCCATTCCTTTCCTTGAAGCTATCAAAATTCAATAGGACTTGAGACAGAATTAATAATCTAGTAATAAGTATGTACATATGGAAGTGAGGACACATAAGTTCTAAATTTTAGTATCTCCTTTTTTCTATAGAATACTATTTTCTTCTGCAAAACCACATGGTACTTCCACTCAGTCTGAAACACTTTCTTTACTACAAAAATTTTGTTCAGTTCCATAAAATTTCAAATAATTAAAAATCCAGATATTCATTTTTTTAAGGACAAACCCTAAGTGGGAAAATAGCACCTTGCTTATTTCAGCCTTTCAATCTAAAGTTCATAATACAATCAGATATAAGACTTCAAATCTAATAGCAATTTTTTGGTCAAGGACTGTATGTTCTTTGGGTCTTTTATATGCCTGTAAATCACAAAGGATATGTTAGGAAAACAGGAAACCAACCAAAATGCATCTAATATATTTTGTTGCAATATAGGATACTCAGATAACTGTACAGCTAATATTGATTTGCAGACAGTCTTGCCTTGATGAAGAGCTGACAGTAATCCCACCTCCTTTATCTGATGCTGGAAAGCTTTTGAAATTAAAAAGGCTGACTTCAGATGAATCTTTCTAATTCATCTCAGTGGTGAATAGTCCGCTATCATCTATCTTGCTCTTAAGTCAAAGCTTGGATAGTTGCTGATTGCTTGGTTCAATGACTACTTAATGAGAAACTTAATTCGTATGTCTTAAGGTTTGCAATGAGGCATATTAAGAAAAAGATGGGAACATTTCTGCTACCTTGTAATTAGAATAAGTTAGGCGGGTACAAGTGGTTTTTTTGTATTTTTGGAAAGAATAACCAAAGTAGAATGGTTTGGAAACTTGGTAGAAGTTTGGAAGGCTATGTCTATTTTTGATAAATTTTAAGAGAAAAACTAAAAAGTTTCAATTGCTCTCATTACTTTTTCTCATACCATTATAGTACTTTTGATTCTGATCTGACATGAAATTAAATCAAAACTCTTGATCCTCTAAATCAGAAATTTCAATATTTAGAAAGGTTAAGTTAATGATGATGGTTTTTTTTAAAAAAAATACTTTTTTCCCTAGATTTCTGTGGTCTCTCTGCTCTGGCTGCTTGAATGGTGTAGCTATTTATTCTGCTAAATCCCACACTTTGGCTAAATCTCTTTTGATGTCCGGATTTAATCACTTTGCATTAAACAGTTGCATTTTCTAAGTGAAAGAGAAATCACTGAATGAAGTGCATTTGCTCCTTACCATGTCAATGCACTAGTATGAAATCTCTTTGTAAATCAGATATTTCTTTCACAATTAGAAAGAATCTCACCTGTTCTCTAGATGGCACACCAGCAGAATAAGTAGCTGAACGTAATGCTACTCACAGGCACAATTTTTAAAATTTCCTTATAACAAAACTTACCAGTGTTCGAGAGAACAGAGGACATTTTTCCAATGCTTTGAACAACTCCTTTCTTATAATTCACAAATACTAAAATGTGAACACAGCTTCCAAACCTCTGTAAAATTCAAGCTTTTTCAAGGCCGAGGCATTTTCTTCTGATTTTATTTTTTAGTTTATTTATTAGTTTCTCTAATAGTTATACATATGTTTTGTAATTCAAACTGAAATACTCAATAATCAACTTTTTATTCTTCTTTATGAAGTCTATGTCTCATTGAGGGCAGCACACAACACTTGTCACCATACATATTTGCAGTTTATTTCCATTCAGAGACAGGTTTCTCATGTCTAGTTTTCAAATTTATTGTAACATACTGATGATTTACCATGACTACAAATCATGCTGAAATATGAAATAAATTTTTATGTGACTGTTGTTGAACAGGATAATGGATAATAATTAAAGTGCCACATACTTGTCTCAAATGAGGCAAAAATAATAATAGAGTACAAACTCTCAAAAATTTTGCATGGAAAGACTAACTTTTTAAAAAAGAAAGAAAACTACTGACTCTTCTTTGTGTTTTACTTCCTCGAGCTGCAATTACTTTGCTAAATTGGAGAAGAGGACACACCATTGTTAAGTTATGAGATTTTAAAAAGAGATTATCACTTTTAGCTTTGGTCCTGTCTGGACCTGGGGGCATGGAGCTTTGTCTGCTGGATTCAGTAGCTCTTAACGATGTGTCTTAGTTTTGGTTGTCTGATGGTTCTTTTGAAGTTTGGTGCCCAGCAGGAATTTTCAGACTCCGTCACACTGGCTTCCTAGAAAGTAGGTGCTCAAGCACAGTTCGAGGAAAACCACTGTCACCAATAACAAACAACAGGGCAGTACACTGGGGTCTGGTTTTTCTTGTGAAGAAACAACCGAACAACACCACCAAAATTATGTATGGTTCAATACTTCCATAACACAACCTTTCCCTTAGATTTTCCTTTCCACCAGCAGCCTTAAGATGTGTAGCTTTCCAAACTGACTTGCCAAGAAAAAAAAAAATGCTTCTAAATATTGCAGCTCTGCCGAGGCTTTCTGGATTTGTTTAAACTGCTTTTGAAGCTCCCCATTTTTCAGTATCCTCAGCTCCCTAAGAAAGATCCAGTGGTTATTCCAAATGATAATGGATTCCCTGAATGTAGGTCCTTTGCAAGCCACTCTTGCATTCTATTCTTTCACACCTCCTTAGGGTCTGGCTAGGAGGCTCTTTATATGCAAATAAGACAAAACATATCCGTGTGAAAAACAGAGTTTAGGAAGTGAAGCAATAAAAAGACACATCTTTGCTTTTTTAATTTTTTTTTTTAAACCAAGGACCCCATCCTGGCCTTTAAACATCACATTATTTTAATTGATTTGTAAATGTGTTGGGTTAAGAAATATATGTATTTGTTGGATAAAAAAAAAAATGCTAGGAAAAAATGTTTTAAGGCAGAAAATTTACCTATAGATTTAGGATGGAAAATTAAATTCAGTGAGGAAAAAACCCCACACTATTAAATGAATTTAAAAGTATTTCAAAAGGAAATAACTTCATAGGAGATCTTTAATTTAAAACCTTCTTTGTGATAAAGATTGTTATAAACTCAAGGATACTTGAATTTTTGCTATTTGTGAGGAATAAAACAAAACCTTAAATATGTTGATTTTTTCACTTTTTCTTCCAATAAGTGGTCAACTAAAAAGATAGTAATTTTATTATGTGGGGCACTATACAAACTAGTTAAATTTCTTGAAATGGTACAGCTGGGCAAAGGCTTTGTAGGAGTAGTCTGTGTTTCATCACTTCTCTCCATGGGTTGTAAAACCATTCAAAATCTGCAAATAATGAATAGTCGTTTCAGACTTTTAACATGAAAACACAATCTTTTATGTGTATAGATTCAGCATGTCCTTTGTAATTCTCCCTATACAAACTAACATAATTGTCTCTATACAGACAGGAGGGCAGGTAATCCCAGCCCTCAAGAGATCAAACGGTTAGACAAGAGGGCATGATTTGTGAGACGAAAGGTAAACAGGGTTACTAAAGAAGTGGATTTTAGATGATGGCATGACTTTTATTGTTAGAAACTACATTTTAAATTATAGAATCACAAGAATAGCCAAGGTTGGAAGTCATCTCAAAAGATCATCTAATCCAAATTTTCTGGGAAAGGCAGCCTAGATAAGGTTAACTACCATGTATTTGTTTAATCCAAATCAGTTTCCTTCTTCTTAGAAGAGCTAAAATCATTCAATGTCAGCTCCAAGATAGTCAACAAATGCTCTGCAATGATTCAGTACTCTGGATATTTCATTTTACAGCTTAAGCAACAAGCATGAAACTAAAAAACTTTAGAATGAAAGGCTGCAGCATGTCTATAAAGTTTACATTATTTCAACAGCCACCAGGATACTGCCTCACAAACACTGCCTTTATTATTATTTGCGAAGAGGACAGACTTTTGATTTCAACTATAATAAAAATTCCCAGAAGTCATTATCAGGTATTTTGGTGGGAGAAGTTAGTTTATTAACTTTTAAATCACAATTTTCATGTCGTGTTATTGTATTTATTATTCCTTTAATTTTTGTGCTTCTTAGAGCTCTAAAGAACTGTCATACCTTTCATAAAAGCTGCTGTTGAATTTCCCTTAAAATATTAAAGATGAGTAAAAACATTCTTGGCAATAAGAATTATTGAAAATGAAAAATTAATTTAAATAGGCTTGGATGTGAACCGTGCGTTACATGGACTGA
This sequence comes from Ceryle rudis, assembly GCA_033439905.1. Classification (NCBI taxonomy): domain Eukaryota; kingdom Metazoa; phylum Chordata; class Aves; order Coraciiformes; family Cerylidae; genus Ceryle; species Ceryle rudis. The sequence continues at coordinate 16,654 of JAAGNO010021737.1, forward strand.
AGACTAGAAAAGGGCAAAAAACAAAGGATGCTTAAATGTCACTATTACATCTTAAAAGTTCGTGTGTGCCAGTGCACTACATAAGGGATTGTGTTAAACTGGCTTTTCTCATTTGATCTAAATGAAAAATCATTTAACACCAGGAACTGTGCCTTCTATGACCTACATTGGTTTTGTTTCAAGACTTTGTTTAACTTCATTATTTAGTAATGAAGAGAGACATAAATATCACTGAAATTTAACCGACAGCATTAAATTGTGAAACTTACATTTAGTAGTAAGGACAAGTGAGTAATAGAAAAGGTCCAGATAGGTCCAGGCAAATCAGGAAATGTCCTGATTCTACCTCAGTATCTGGGGCCCAGGGAATTGGTCCTTCTGGCATAATGTTTCTGTTCATAAGAAAGACTGCAATACCTTGCTAAACATGTAGTGTCTGCTTTTAACATTTCATCACTAGCCACTAGCTGTGTGACAAAATTGCAAAATGGTATTTGCAAAAGATAATCACTTGGTTGTGCCTGATAAAGATACACGAGTACTTGCACCCCTGGATAGATTTTATGCAAAATACCAGATGAATTTATAAAGACATCTTGAAGACAGAGTGCAGGCAAATGATGCTTGTGTTCCTATAAAAGCTTCAACTGGACTTCTAAATATTGGTTAGCCCAAAGATCTTGTTGGGCACTGCCCATGGTTAAGTATAATGAGGTAATAATCTTATCTGGTTTTATCTGTCTGAAAGTTAATCCTGTAGACCTGCTTGTTTGTAAAGGCCCCTTTGGGGAGTGATTTGTCCTATCATGAGACAGATGCACTACATGACAGGAGTGACTCACCCACTACAGGGTCTAATTTCTCTCTGTTTTTCTGAGTGGGAATTTCTTGTATATGGTAGCATGCTGTGCTTAATAATAGGTATATTTGTTTTTATACCAAGGCAAATAATGTACATTTAGCTATTTAATAAGTGTACCTTCAAGTACTTTCTATTTATATAGCACATTTTTAAAAGGAGAAGGGGAGGGTGACTAAATCAAATAAGCAACTACTGTAGATATTTATCCCAAATTACTTCTATGCCTTCAAAATGGAAAAAAAAAAAAAAAACAACAAACACAGGAAGATATTTACCCCAAATTCCTTCTAAGCCCAAAAAAAAAAAAAAAAAAAAAAAAAAACAAAAACAAACAAACAAACCACAACAAAACAAAACAAAACAAAACCCCACATACACCAAAAAACCCCAAAACAAAACAAAAAATAACCCAAAAAATAAACACAACACCAAAAAAACCCCACAAAACCCAAACACGTCTCTCTGACTAATATTCTGCCTTTATGATTTTGCCTAATTACTAACAGGAAATGTGTTTTGTTTTTCTCCCCAGAGGATAGGATTCTGAGTCAGAGTTGCAGGACAAACTCTCCAACGTTCATTCAGTCCGGTCCTGAAGAAAAATATTTCTTTACTTTAAAAATATTTATTTATTTTTTAATTCCCTTAATAATGAAAAGAGGATGCATAGGTTCATGGAGAAAATGAAAAAGATGTATATATTATTTTTCAGTTTCATGGGTCAATTAGGAGAAAGGAACAAAATAAGACTAGGTCATTTATTTAAGGATGCTTAATTAATTAATAAACATTCCTTGAAGCACTTACAGTTTAGGAGTTTTCTGTTCTAACTTCCAAGTCAGGAAGGCACTATCCACTTGCTTATTTCAGACTCAAGTATGTAATGCAACCATTGGGTAGCTTCACAATAAAAAAATGTGAATAGCTGCTCATACTCTGTCCACATACTTTGACAGCCAGGCAATGAAGGAGCATCAACTGAATTCAGAGCCATGGTATAACAGTACTGTCACTGAAGAGGGAGGAAAAACCCAGAATAATTCCCTGCCCAAGAGGGTGTATCTTCAGATATATCTGATATTAAATTGCTCATTTGATTCCATACAGGTTTCAGATTTATTTGTTTCATGACATTTTCAGGCAAACCTTTGCTGAACTGTTTACCCTTCTCAAGGTAAATCACCTTCGGAGTAGCATAGTCTGTCCCTGCTGAGGGGTAATGAAGATTTCTTCCCTCATGTAAGACAAACAGCAGCAATGTCTCTGGCCTGTCCTCCTCATCCTGGGAAACAAGGCAATCATTTTTGCTATTACATTTGCTATCAGCATAGCACGAGTCTGCCAACTTCCCCTTTACACCTCTCCCAGCTTTCTAGTTTCTTGTCTGAATGCACTTCATCATTTTCAAATTTTCCTTTTGGCGGATTCAATACTCAAATAACTATTACTTTACAATGCACCCAGAGTAACCCCAATTTTCCATTCACTGGATTTTCTTCATTTTCTGAGGAAAAAAATAGTACTTCATTACATATCTATTCATCTGTGTTCTTGGTGAAATGCAGCATTAGACCTGGCAGAATACAGGCTATTTATTTATTTGCTTGTTTATTGGACAGAAAAAGAGGAGATGAACAGGTTATTACAATGGTATTAAAGCACAGTATTTTGGGAAGCCTTAATGTGGCATTATTAGTATCCATTAAATGGGCACCTTATACCTCTAATGCAAAATTTATATTATATGGTAATATAGACTTTTAGCAACAATTCAGAGCTATATTAAATCATAGTTAAATAATGTTTAAAAGTGTTTAGGTGAAAAGCTAACTCAAAGTTCAAAACTTTTTTTTTTTAATGCATAACCCCATTTCTTGAATTCAAAGGCTTTCTTGTTGTAAAGCTGGTGATATAAAGTAATGCAGTATTTTGCACTAATTGTTCTTTCTGTTGTTATTCTTTTTCAGAAAGAATAAAGTTTTATGACACCAGCAAAAATATTAGTTCTGCTCTTGTGTCAGGGATCATGCTTTTGCCTGAGGCAGCCTCACCACCAGTTGATAGAAAGAATGAGTGAGGATAACTGAAGAGAGGACCCATTTTTGGTCAGGACGCATTTAGAATCACTGTCATTGAGGGCAATAGGAGACCACAAACATGCTGAAGGACACATTTCTATTCAGGAATTATTTGTAGTAGACATTACTTCACCACTGATACTGAAATAAAACCCCAACTGTCTCATGCAAAAAGTTGATTCAGCATCATGGCTAATATCCTGACATGCAGGGTGTGAATTGCAGGAGCTGCTGGCAGTGCTGGGATGTGTGAGAAGGAAGGAGGAGGAATCAGACTATGCCTGAAGTATGCAAAAAACCATCAGAATTAGGTAGTTTCCTGTATGGATGCTTTGTGGTTTTGTAGAAAAACTACAATAAATGAGTTATCACTAGTTTGGTATACTATTAATGATTCTTATATATAGGTAAGGTTTAAAATATACAGCCCTGAAGAAGAATCCAATGGTAATAAAGAAGTAAAGTTGTGTTCCTACAGGTAATTAAAGTATCATGACAGGATGTTGCAATTTTACAAAAAGTATTCCTGAACATGAAAGCAAATTTCCAAGATTTCTGATTAAAGGAGACAATATTGGTCTTGGAAATTTCTTCACAGAAGTGATTTTAAGGTCACTTTAAGAATAAAATATTATTTCCAAAATCTTGGGGTTTAGTTTTATACTAGATTTATACTGTCCTATTTCATAAGATGTAGGAGAACTTTTTTTTTTTTTTTTAAATAACCTCCTCATACTAATTGAAGTCACATTTCATATTATACTGTGGAAGAGCAACAATTAACCAAGATACTTTTGTTAGCTGACACTCTTTCATGACACTTGTTTTGGAGTGCAAGCACAGCTACATGGACAGCTATGAGTTGCAGGATTACAAATTTGTATTACAGTTTGGGAGGACCAGTAAGTGCCATAATCAAAGGGACTATGGGTCAAGAGGGAAATTTGCACCTCTCCTTTCAAGAGAAAATGAGGTGTATTTTCAAATATCTTGAAATATCATTTCATATTTGTAAATCAGTATAAATAAAGAATGATAATGCTATAAGGGTAGACAGAGATTATTTCCAATACATTAAGTTGGCTGCACTATGGTATTAATACTCACACATACACAAGGAAAAGCAAAAGAAAATAAAATGGCATTTGTGGGAGAAGGGAATGGAAAAAAGGTCACACATCACCACGTCCAACCATCAAAAAAGCAAAACCAACCAACCAAAAAAACCAAACCAAGACAAAAACATAACCTCACCATCCCACTAGATCATGTCCTGAGGTGCCTCATCTACATGTTTTTTGAATATCTCATGGGATGGTGACTCCACCACCTCCCTGGGCAGCCCATTCCAGCATCTGACTACTCACCCAGTAAACAAATTCTTCCTAGTATCTAATCTAAACCTCCCCTGGTGCAACTTCATGCCATTTCCTCTAGTTCTGTTGTTATTTACTTGAAAGAAGAGGCTGCACCAACCTCACTACAACCTCCTTTCAGGTAGTTGTAGAGAGTGATAAGGTCTCTCCTCAACCTCCTTTTCTTCAGACTAAACAGCACCAGTTCTCTCAGCCTCTCCTCACAGGACTTGTTCTCTAGACCCTTCACCAGCTTTGTTGCCATTCCCTGAACTCTCTCCAGCCCCTCAATGTCTTTTTGGTAATGAGGGGCTCAGAACTGAACATAGTACTTGAGGTGTGGTCTCACCAGTGCCAAGTACAGAGGGACAATTGCCTTCCTGGTCCTGATGGCCACACTATTTCTGATACAAGCCAGGATGTCATTGGCCTTCTTGGCCACCTGGGCACAATACTGGCTCATATTCAGATGGGTGTTGACCATGGGGTGTCAACCCCAGGTCCTTTTCCACCAAGCAGCTTTCCAGCCACTCTTCCCCAGTCCTGCAGCATTGCCTGGAGTTGTTGTGGTCAAAATGCAGGCACCTGGACTTTTTGAACCTCATCCCATTGGCCTCAGCCCATCAATCCAACCTGTCCAGATACCTCTGCAGAGCCTTCCTACCCTTGAGCAGCTTGACACTCCCATCAAGTTTTGCGTCATTTGCAGACTTGCTGAGTGTTCACTCAATCCTCTCACCTAGATCGTTGTTAGAAACATTGAACAAGACCAGCCCCAAAACTGAGCCCTGGGCGACACCACTTGTGACTGGTCAACAACTGTAGTGAACTCTGTTCACTACAACTCTCTGGGCCCAGTCAGCCAGCCATTTTTTAATCCAGTGAAGAGTATAGTCAGGGAAACTACAAAACACAAACACTTCTCAAAAATGTGTTGTGTACTGTATGAAATAAATGGAATCATAATTTAATATTCTAATATGTTTGGGTTTATTTGTTGGTTAAAAATCTAGTTGATGTAGTCTTGTAATTAAAAATAAGCTTTTCATATTATTATTAGTGACATTAATGTTAATATGACACAATGGCAAATTACTGCTAAAATAAAATGTTCTTCATATTAACATGATCATGACATTTCTGAATACACTGAACAACATGAAATACTGCATATAGCAACAGAATCTTAAAGTCTCTCTAGGTTCACTTGTGTGATTGTGTGTGTGTACAGAAAAGAGGAGATTTTTCCTATTGTTTCTACATTTTCACTTGGAAGTTTCTGTCTCTCTGAGTCTGACCCTTTCAAAAAGGTATTTCAACATACATTAAAAATAAATAAATATTAATAAAAAAATATTATGCTTGTGTTGTGTCTAATGTTTAATCATGTGAAATGTCTAATTCCACAAATGGACTGACCCCTGTATAAAGTCAAGAACTACTGAAGTCTTTCTGGACTTATTTGTTGACCCTCAAGTTCTTCTGCAAAGATGGAGTAAAAGTTGGTTCAATCCAAAAGTAAGGAAAGGCAAGAAATTTAGTCTGTCAAGACCATTCATTTCTACACACAAGATCCCAGCCATAATCTTGGTTCTTCCCTCCATCTCTATTTTCCATGTGGTCTTTGAAACAGGTGAAATCTCCTTAGATTCAGAGGTCTCTCCTTTTCAAAAATATTTTCCAGAATGCTTTTTAAAATTTATCTTAATTAATTCATACAGCTGGAATATCTGAACCTCTGTCTTTCATTTGTAAGGGGATGTAGCTACTTTTATATTCCAAGCATACTACTTACATCTAAATATATGTGTGGCATTTGTTTACAGAGACTACTCTCTATACAGAGGTGAATGAAGCAAGTTAAATTTCTTCATGAGAATCATGTAATAGTAATTGAACAACTGAATAACTCATTTCCTACTTTTAGGATTGTGGCTTTATTTATTACTTCAAACCACAACGAAGAAGAAATTAAGCTAAATTATAGCCACTGACTTACCTTTGTTAGTAACTGAACAATTTTTTTCAGCACAAACATCAGAAATGTGAAAACACCGATTTTTCCATGAAGGAACTTCAACAAAATCCTCTTTTTCTGAGCTTCTTCCAGGTGTAAACTCTCTGCTCAGCAGACTTGTGTAACTTAAACTGCCTCTGAGTTTTCCTTATGTGTATTTTATTTCTGGAAGACAGGGTTGGTACATGCAAAGCAGGGGTTCTCCTTCATCTAAGCTAATTGAGTAAGATCTAGTAAATTAAATTTGCTCAGAAACCATTGTTATAATAGTTATCTGGGTGAGCTAATGAATGCTTAGTATACATAGTAAAGATATGAAAGAGGAAGCAAATTAAGGCTGACACAGAAACTCAATATCTCTAATGTAAAATGGTCTAAGAAGATTGCTTTTACTGTACTTCGATCAATTATTTCAGGAAAGATTACAAAATGTAACAGACTTACAAAAGTCTCTTTTCCTTTTATGACTGGGTTACCCATCTGGTAGACAAGGGGAAGGCTGTGGATGTGGTCTACCTAGACTTCAGCAAAGCATTCGGCACAGTCTCCCACAGCATCCTCCTGGAAAAGCTGTCAGCCCATGGATTGGACAAGTGCACCCTTTGCTGAGTTAAAAACTGTCTGGATGACTGGGCGTGGAGAGTGGTTGTGAATGGTGCTACATCCAGTTGGCGTCTGGTGACCAGTGGTGTCCCCCAGGGATCAGTACTGGGCCCAGTTCTATTCAGCATCTTTATTGATGACCTAGATGAGGGGATTGAGTCTATCCTTAGTAAATTTGCGGATGACATCAATTTGGAGAGCAGTGTCGATACCCTGGAGTCCAGGCTCTTCTCCCAGGCAACCAGTGACAGGATGAGAGGGCATGGCCTGAAGCTGTGCCAGGGGAGGTTTAGATTGGATCTTAGGAAGCACTTCCTCACAGAAAGGGTGATAGAACACTGGAATCGACTGTCCAGGGAGGTGGTGGAGTCACCCTCCCTGGAGGTGTTTAAGAAAATGCTGCACCTAGTGGCATGATTTAGCTGATGTTGTGGTGTTAGGTCATAGGCTGGACTTGATGGTCTCAGAGGTCTTTTCCAGCCTAAATAATTTTGTGATTCTGTGATTCTGTGGAAAGGTGCCTTTTTATCTGATGGCATCCAAAAATGAATCCTTATAAGCAGCACTCTTTCATGTCATTTGTTTACTCTGAAAATGCTGTAACATTTCTGACAGATACATTTGTATTTACTAGAAGTCTATTAAGCCAGACTGGCCTTGTAGAATTTTTGGATACAGCACTTCACTATTTTTTTAGGTTAAAGTGCATAAGTAATCTGAAAGATTGTCAGACAGAAAATTAATTAAAATGGCAAAAATGGATTACCAGAAAAATGGAGAAGGAATTAAAAAGAAATGAAAAGGCTAGTGGATTAGAAAGTATTTACTGTAATACCTCAAGGACCAGTCTGGAAATAACCTAATTTATTATGGTAATTGTGGTATGACCTAAAGTAGTTTATTAGTCATATTTGCAAAAGTGAGAAGGCATCATCAGTACAGTGAAGGGGGAATGTTGTGCAAGATGAACTGAATTGTAAAGCCTGGAATAAGAGAAATGTTGTGAAATTTAGCAGTTTAAATAATGAGGTTGTGCTTTTGGATAGAAAAGGAGATAGAGGACACAACACTGAGGGAAAACCCTGAGATCCTGAATATGGTGTAGTATTCTGATTGCTCACATTTAGAAACAATTAATTCAAACCAGAAAAGCTAGAGGAAGAGACTATTAAAATAGATATGGGGAAAATGAAAATGTATAAAATGGAACAAAAAATCCGTAAGATAGAAGCCTCTGAGAGGACATGCTGCTTTGTCTTATAAACAAATGTGTCAGGGGAATAAACACCAGAGATGTAAAATAGCTATTTCCCTTAAAGGCCAAGAACAAGATTTGTCACAGAAGGAAGATGGATATAAACAATCTGAGTAAATTTAGGACAGAAATTAGAAAGTTTCAGTCTATGAAGGAAAGAAAATTCTGGGAGAGCTTTCCAATAGTACAAGAGAGGAGCAAATCTAGTCAACCTTGCAAAATATTTCTTAATGCAGATAATTGGTTTAAGACTGCATGTTGTGATCACCTGACACTATACAGGACTGGAATTTTAGTCCTATTGCCCAAATTACTGATTTCTGGAGTTCTTGTGTTTGTAGCATTATCAGATTTATTATCAACCTGTTTCTATTCTTTAGTAGATGTGGTTATTAACAAAGAAGGGACAAGATAATAATTTGAATATTTTTTTACAGAAAATATTCTGTATACTCATGTAAACATCCATGTTAAAATTGTCCTACTATTTTACACAGATATTTTAAAATTAGAAACTTACTAGACTACTGAGAAGCAAACAATGTATGGAAATAAATGTGTGCATCTTATGGGTTTAAGGGATTCATGCTGAGCTAACTCACTCCAGTTTCTTTATATCTGTCTCCAAAATAACTCAGTTAAAAAAAAAAAATAAATCTTTACAAGTTAAACCACCAACAAAATCTGCTTCAAGACAGCTATAATTCCTAAATTTTCATTCTTCTTCCTGGGAAATAAGAATTCCACTGAAACCAGTGGACAATTCTCATTCACTAAGTTCGTTTTTTTCTACATATTGAGTTATAGGATTGACTCCAAAAGCAGATGCTTAGAAATATGAAGCAACTCCAACAGGATTTTTATCAAAGCTAGTGAGGGTTAGAGCTCCACTACAAGGAAAGAGCATCCTGACAAAAATCTCAGAACAGAGAAAGGACCGTGATAGAAATTGAACAAAGTATTTAGAAAAAAACACTGAAAAATAACAAAATTAAATACCCAAATCCCATTGCTGTTACATCTCAGCTGAGTTGTTCTTCTCAGATACCCTAGATATTGAAGTTACCTGTTGCCACATTGGTGCTGTTTCTCAAGAAAGAACACTGTCAAATATATCAACAGTGCATGGAAGCAGGAATGCTGTTAAGGCAGGGCCTCCATCAAGTGTCAGAGCTAACATGAACCCCAGAATCCAAGTCCTAATTGACCAATTATTGCACTGGGAGTAAGTCTCAATCCCATGTCCAAATAATTTATCATTTTTAAAAAACAAAATACATGGTTACACTAAACTTCCGTAACAGCTCTTTTCAGTCAGTTATGCTGTTGGGAAGGGGGTGAGTTTGGCTTTCTTCTTAGTTCTAGTAGTCTTATACTTTCTTCCTTCATGAGAACACAAACATTCAGGTCAGTGTGTAGTAAAAAAGGCTGTTGAACCAATATGGACTAAATTTATCCAGATCTGAGTGTGTTTGTGTGTGTGTGTGTTTAACCAGGATCAGTTGCCCAGAAGAACAGTATATTACCTAGTTATTCAAGTGTTTGCCAACTTCTGGGAAATGAAATTACTTGTGGAGCTACTGAGATAGATTATATTTGCAGTCCTGTTATCCAATTGCTTTCAGAAGTGGTTAATTTACCAAAAATAATTTCAGGTTAATATAGTTGCTTTATACTGCATCTAACCAACTCAGTCTATTTTGCACAAAACTCTTCTTGAAAAGTGCCTGAAAATCAGACTATTATATTTTGAAATGAGCTGCCAACTGCTCTAACTCAACTGCTTTCAGTTCTGAGTCTCAAGAGTTTGCAGCATTTGAGGTTGAGATGTGGTGTCAACACAGTCAACAATGAATAAATAAATGAAGAAAAATGGTATTTTAATGTTATGGCACGATGAGACCTACTGAGAGTGACCAGCCAGCACCTTGTTAAAGTTGTACTGAGTTCGATCAATGAAATCAAATGTTTTATCAGCAAACTCTGCAATGTTATCAGTGAGCAAGCCCAACTGGACCGAATGCATGTCAGCTATTTTTCAAAATGACAGAAATAGTAATGGATCATCTGGAATGCTATTATTTAGTGCTAATGAATGATTGTTTGGTGATGGAAGAAAAATCAATTATGACAGCTGTGAGAGCTGCTGCCTCCGTTCCATTATTCCAAAAATAAATAGCAAAGCTGCCTGCTAAGGTAGGAAATAAGCTAACATTCCCTGTGAGAGGCAAAACTTATAAGCAAAGAAGCAACTCGAACTTCTGTTTACTGCATGTAAATGATGGTAAGGCCCCAAGGTAGAAGCAGAAGTCCTTGAACTACTGAAAAAAACCACAACTTTTTCCTGCTTGTATTGCAAGTGATCAACATACTTTCTCTCTCCAGACAGTTGGACAACTTTTCCTTGAGCATCAAGCTCTGTTTCTTTGGGAAACCTTCATGTCTGATCTAAGATGAACAGTGGCTGAGGGGAGATAATGGGTGACAGACCACTATATCTGAACTGCTAAGATCTTAAGAAAAAAACCAAGAGTTTAAAAAACAGGAGGCATCAATCAAAGCAGGAGAAGTTATTCAATTAAAAGACTAGCAGAAAGGAACTCATTGGTCAGTTTAGACAGAGACCATATAAGACTGTTTTCACTCTAAGACTAGATAATGTGTTCCTTGGGACAGGAACTCTGTAACTAAGCAAAGCTAAAAGCCATATGATAAATGCAATCTCTGCAAAGACAGTACACATCACATTGTTCCCTTCTAAAAAGACTACAGTTAAAGCAAAATAGCTAGGACTCCCAGGGATTTTTATGTGTATCAATATGCATGTAGACAGATAGATAGAGACGGATAGATATACATAGATATATAGATATAGATACTAGGGTCATCTGATAACATCTCAATTGGATGTTGCCATCCCAGCACTAAATCTATTGCCCAGGAAGATCTCAATTTCCAACTGCTTCCCAGGACTGAGGGACCCCTTGTTCCCTTCCTGAGATCAGAAGGAAATGTGATGATGAAGGTGTGGAGTTGTGATGCACCAAAACTCACAGCTGAGTTTTGAGAGCCGGTTACCTCCTTATTGCCTTCTCTGTCCCAGCTTTTATGGGCCAGACCCAGGGGACTATTTTCTCATGCAATAGCAGTATGCTGTTGCCTGTGCTTCACCCCTCTTTTTCTGTCCCACCAGTGCAGAGGAAGAGGAGGAGGAGAAGACATTGAGGGATTGAGTGTGTAGGCCACCAGGTCATGTCCACCTATGAACAGCACTCTGCAGCTATAAGAAGCTCTCTTACGTGTGTAAACACAGCCATGCATGAACTTGTTTGAAGAGCAGAACATATATGTGTGGTCAGAATGAAAACAGAGTGATCTAGCATTCGCTGATTGAGCTGAAACCTTCCTCTTAATATCAACAGACTTTAACCAGGGTCTGAACATATTGTGTAGATGTGAAAAAGTAAATTGAAGCAGAAGTATCATCTTTAGGACACCTAATGTGATGGGTGTCCACAGATAAATATCAGGAAAAAGATAAGAGAGAATATGCTAAAAATAAGTTTATAGAATTTCATGAAATGAAGCAAGTTTAATTTGTGAATTCATTACTCTAGTGACAAGCTTCTAAAACATGAGTTGTACTGATGTGTCACAAAAATAGACATAAATTGAAGGAGACTAAACTTTCCATTATCTGAAACTCCTGTGGTAATGGAATTTGATTATTAAAGACAGTTGCTAATATGTCTTACTACGAATTTATCTGGGAATTAATATCTTTGATTACCAATTGAAATTAGTGGTTTAGTTATTTTAGCTCAATTCTATGTGACAGCACAGCCAATGGGAGATTTGCCACTAAAGTCAAGGCCAGAAGGAGAGGGATATTTGTTTAGCTATGAGACTTTTTTTCGATGGAGCTATTAGTAACTTTAATGAGCATAATATATAAGTTAATAGTAAGAAAAGAATTCTTTAAGGATACAAAACCCCATGATGCAGTTATCACAACAATCTCTTCAGAAATAGATTAAAAACTGTCGGGCAACTGACTATCCAACATCTGCCAAAGCTGGAACTACCTCTGTGTTTCTGGGAAACTAACCATGTCCATGAGTGACAGCTTATTTGTGGGACAGACAGATGTAATCTAGCCTCATCAATCTTAAGCACATCAGGAGGTGATAACTAGCTTAGTTATATACCACTAAAGGTGTTACAATATATGAAAGTTAGGGCTATTCCTGCCATGAGGCAGAGAAATCATGGAGTTTTATTTTTTTCCACGGATATTTTCCATGGTACAAAACTATGCAGAGTTGTCACAAGGTGGGAAGAGACAAGTTAGAACATTTTATTTTTTCATCAGAAGACCAGTATGAATTATGGTAGTCAAAGTAAAACAAAATAATCTTCTCATTGATCTTGGATCCTTCAAGTGGCTAAGCAACAAATGCCCTATAACAGAGCCCTGTGACAGTTTTCTGTAGAAGTCAAATGACAGCGCAGACAGAAGAATTTGACAAAGAATATGGAGGAATATGCAAAAAAGTTTCACAGCCAGAAAAAAATATTTTGCAGGCCTGCTGAGGACACCATTAGAAAGCTTGAAAGATATAGAATTAACAATTAAGGGAAACTGCAGATCTCTTGTAAACCTTCAGTTTCAGGTAGGATGAAACAGCAAGCTTCTTCTTCAATACAAATTTGTTGCTACTGACTTCCTTTGAAGTCATTTGTCATGCTGTGACAAGCTATAGATAGGTTTACAATTTTCTCAGATAAATATAATTACGGTAAGTATAATCCAGGTTTTCTTAGATCAAATACAAGCTAATTGTCTTCTGGCTTGAATACTGCTTAAAATTTATTCCCCTAACTGAAACAATGACAATGAAAAATCATCTGCTTGGTATTAATTCAGTTCATTTTCCATTTTTAGTCTAATCAAAAGTTTTACTCAACATAAAGCAACCTGCCTTACTTTTGGTGTTTTAATGTTTGCATTAAAAATACCTATTTGTCTAGATTTGGAAAATAAATCACATTTATAGCAAACTGAAATGTTGAAAATGTTGAAATGAAGCAGTATTATAAAATGAAGCATCCTTCCCCATTCTTCATCTCTTCAATGGAATTAGTGCAAATGTGCAATTACTTTGGTCAAATACAGATATCAATTTTTTCAGTGAATAAGATAAGTAGACAACAGCATTGAGGTGTTTGTAAATACTGTGCTATGTGTCTCAGTGGTCTGCTTGGAAACATATTCACAGTTATTGTATTTCAGTGCAGATCCTATTGCTCATCTAGGGTGAGCTTTCGTGACTGGATTAATACCATCTAACTTCAAAGACTTGACTGATACACTATCATAGAGACATCATATGGCTAGCACAACAGAAGGACACAGGAATGTCCTGAGACTGGATCTCAAGTAGTCTATCTGGTCTCAAAACAAGAAAGTGCAGGTAGAACACAGGATCTAAAATACAAGCCAAAGGCCTTGGCAGAAAGAAAGTTTGGGAGAAGAGAAAAAAAATGGTCAAAGAAGTGTAAATTTTCTTACTATTACATTGAGGTTTATGTTACACGAAGCATTTTAATATCTGCAGTTTCTGTGAGGAAATGTATGCAAAAGAACCTTTTCATTACATTAAAAGTAAATAATAATAATAATAATAAAACCCCACACAACTCCCCCCCCAGACCAATCAACCAACCAAAACCAACCAACCAAACACACACAACAAACAAACAAACAAAACAAAACAAAAACCCCAACCACAAACAAAAAACCAAACAAAACCAAACAGTACTCTGGTATGATTACTGCAGAAGAAAAAAAATGGAAATATTAAACTTTAAGGATTAACATCCAGAAGGAAATTAAAGAATTATATGTCTACATTTAGAAGTAGCAACAATGACAAACTGTTATGAATCAAACAAGAATTGATGCAAGAATGAAATATGGAAAAGAGTATGCAAAATGAGGGGTAAGTTTTGCAAACAAGAGTCTAAAAGGAAATTTTCATGACAAGCAAAAATGCCCTAAATCAGCTATTATCTGATAAATGTATTTTCATGGAACACCTTTCTTGGGTCTGCCCTCCCAAACACCACATGGAATTGTGGTAAATACAATACAAGATGTTGCATATTTGCATAGTAGACATAAATAAGATGTAAAGATTCACCCTCCTTTTTGATAAAGTCAGGGAAGCATTATTTGAACAAAGCAAAACCTTGAAAAATTTTTTATCATCAAAATCCCTTGAGTTGGCAGAAACAAGTTGTTAGGAAAACAATTTCAAAATATACATATTCATTCACGGTTATATATACTGAATAATTTAGATTATCATATTCTACTGGCTAAGCATTATATTTATGTCATATCAACATTAATGAGGGTTTGAGGGTCAACGAGTATCATTATCAGAGTTTGGCCTTGCAAGTATGTAAAAATGTTTGGTGTCAGCACAGCTTGATTTCATAGCCATGCTGTAAGAATATTTGATGTTAAAACGTCCTTATTATGTACTCTATGCACATTTCTAATCTAGCAAATCAACATATTACAGGGCTTATTGCCCTATTACCCATTTACAAAATCATGATCCTTCTTCTATGTTCAAGGTAAACTCTGACATGATATCTTATGTATAATTATGGTATATAAATGATAAAACTCTTAATCAGTTAGGTCTCTAAAGACTCTGATTGCTTCTGCCTACTTAACAAGAAGCTTTAATACAGGCAACAGAGCAGTATGTCTAAATATACACATTTGGGGAAGAATATTTTTCCATACATTTTTAGTGCAAAGATCCCAAGGGTTTTTAATGCAATTTATCTCTGACAAATTTTCAGTGGCCATAGAGAGGATGGAGAGCAGTAGGTTTGTTTGAAGAGTTAATTCAGAATTTGGACATTTGATTTCTCATCTAATATTGAGTGTAAGCTAAAAGCTAGTTTATAATTCAAAAGTTCCAAATGGACAAATTTGCTACAAGATTAATGTGAATCTGTGGAGCTGTAACAGCAGAGGGGCTCAAGATAAAGCTAATTCTTACTTTCAGTTTTCGCCCTCCTTAGTGCTGATGTCCCTGTACCTGAAAGCACACATTGTGGTAATCATGCTTTGTTAAAACCCTGTCAGGTGGACAACTCATAAGTTGTGTGGACAGCTTAAAGGATATTTTGTTTAAATTTTCCTCTTCAACCTCGGTAAAGTCATGCTTTAAGTATGGTTTTACTGATATATTGTGAAAACTCAGTACTGTTAAAGTAATTTTATCTTCCTTAGGAGGAGGAGTGGAGAGAGGCAGAAAGAACAATGAGGAAAGAAAGAAAACTGAATCAGGTCACAATCTACATCAAAAACTCTTTTTTACTGAAAAAGAGCAGAAGGATCAAATGTCACAAGCTTCCAAGAATAATTTCATGATTGATAGATGTATAATTTGATGGTTGTCTATCTTAATGAGGAGGTAGCAAGATTACTGTGTTTCACAGCCTATTTTTATGTCCCCGTATGCAATGAACAACATCCTAAAGATGCTTTCAAATCTATGTATGAGGAAATAAACAATATGTAAAACTGCATTACTTTCAGGACTAATACTGGAAGTCTCAATGCCTTTACTGTGCCACTAGAATGCTGAAAAAATTACAAATAGAAACCTTCTCTTAATACTATAGCTGCAGCCAGAGAGCTCCAGGCATTTTAAAATAAGGAGGCTGCGGACATGTCTACAGTCTTTCCATGGTGTTTTTATTGGAAGCATAGGAAGGCAGCAATGAAGTGTCACCAAAGTCTTCTGCTAGTTTAACCCTGTTGTGGTTTAGCCCTGGTGAACAGTACAAAATCACTGGCACATCGGTTAGAAGGTGTTGTTTCCTACTCTTATTTGCTAACTACATATTCCATTGTATAAATAATCCTGTCGTCAGTGAGAGATTGTTTCAGACACTGCTCAGTCTAGTTTGAAATATTTTGCACAAATGAGAATACCCTGGAAGGAAGAATTCATAAACTAATCATTTTCCTGGTATGTACAAGTCAACAGATGTTCCAATTGCATTTTTCTTTTCTCAGTTCCACATCTCCGCTATGTCTAATAGGCTCTTATGTACAATACTTCCCACCATGGGATCTCAAAGAGCTGAAAGAACATTAACTAGCTTGCAAGACTTCATCAGAGATGCAATTTAAATATAGTAATTGAGTGAGATGAATAAGAGAGTTTTAAGGGAGTCTGGCAAGGAAATACTTCTGGAAAAAAATATGGAAACCAAAACCAAATATCTTTCCTCTTTTTTGTACAAAGGTTTCTCTAGGGCATTTTGATTAAAATATCCACAGGGTGTGCAAACAGTGGATGATTTGAGTTTGAAAATTTTCACATAAGTGTGTTTCCATAGAGAAAAAAAATAGATTTAATGCAATCTTGATATAAATATTTAACAGGAAAAAGTTCCAGTGATCCTGAGGTTAGGTATCTCCTCAAACACAGAAGGACTATGAATATTGTATGGAGTCTAGGATGCCAAAGCTGGCTCTGTGTCCAGTAATGCTAGAAAGGAAGAGAATGAGCCACATGGACCAGTTAGCTTATTGACAGACAAATGCACCTTCCAGACCTGGCACACCTTCCACACAGTGTGAAGTGCATTGGATGGATGCAGGGGAAGAGCAACACTAACTCAGGGTTCTCTGCTCTGTACTCACCTGTATAGTGTTGGGATACCAATAAGAACTTGGTAACATAACTGACAGTAAAGTTTGGAAAGTGGTGAAGGTGTCCTCATTTAATTAACACTGGGTTAAACTCTTCCCCAGAGGAAGGTTTGAGGAAGGAAATAAATTTTGTTCCATGTTTGTACATGATGACGCTGACAGGTTATATATTACAGCGAGTCAATAGAGATGTGTTGGAAGACTGTTAAATAACCTCTTTTTCTCCCATTATTTCTGGAATGGTCTTTCTAGTATTTATACTTCTAGGAGATTATATTCCAAGCTCACTGCAAGCTCAGCAAGATGGCATTACACTGGTGTAAATCTTCCTATATTATCTTCTTAAATTAGTATAAAAGTTTTTTCTTCTTGATAAGATAGAAACTGAAATTTTGAGGTCATCACTCTGCTGCAAATGTGGGGACCCCTGGTATGAATTTTAATTTCTGACACTGCTTCTTTGCAGAAGAATTTCTTTTACAGCATCCGATTACTCCCAAAATGTGCAGGCAAGAGGTCAACTCTTTAGTGTGTTATCTAATCCCTGGGATTACCTGTTTAGCCTTCAGGACATAAAAGTCTTAACACTACCACTGACCATAAATGTCATTAGCTGTAATTAGAAAAACCCTTTTTTTAAAAAAAAAAGAAATGAGCTGTAGTTCTTCAGTTAATAAAATAGATAATATCTTTCTCTGTACTGCTGCTTCCATGAAGTAATTTCCTTTCTATTTAAAGCATAGTTTACAGATTAGAAAAGAAGATAAGAAAACTATTTTGCTTCTACAAGGAAAGTTCAAGTGTCACCCATCTTTTCTCCTTTCCTTCTCCTAGATGTCCAAATAGAGTAAGACAGAGCATTCAGCAGCAAATGACACATTGCTGGTAATCTCCCACTCATCAAATTACACTTCACAGGATATTAACATTCCACATAATTAGACTTGTTTCTCAGAGATTACATTTTTACTTCTCTGCATATTATTTCTATCTCTTCACCTGTTGCTACATCTCAAAATAGTGCTGAAGATTCCACAGATCTTGTAAATCCCCTATGCCATTGTTGCTGTTTAAGGGTGAAGACTGAGTGTGGGGGGCAGGTGGTAACCCTAGGACCCTGAGGAGTCAGAGGGCAGCTGTTATTCCCTCCCCCTCCACGTTCCATATTACAGGGAGACAGGGAGTTTGGTGGGCTCTTCCTTTCCTGGGCTCTGGAAGCTGCAAGGGTATCTCAGCAGGGCTGGGTCTGACTCCTTGTGCTGTGCAATCCATTGCCATCCCAAAGCAGGTTTTGTATGTGGTTCTCTATCCTTCTACCCTTAATATTCCTTTCTCCATTTTTCTCCTGATAGACATTAAATTTGTTATAGTCTTAACTCCCAATCTTGGGTGAGGTATTTTTCTTTTTCCTTATTCCACTTTTTATCCTACCCTGGGAGGGAGGAAGGGAGGAAAGGGGCTAATAGAGAGATATCTTTCTCTGTTTCATGTGGGCTTACCCTAAGACTTAAATGGCAACATATAGAAAGAGAGATTGTTTGGGTTTTTTTCTGGAGTTCACACTTGCCAACAAGAGTCTTTCCTTTGGTCTCTGTAAACTCTGAATCAGTTTTTATGATCAAATTCTAGTTTTGTAATCATTTTGAAATGAAACACTGGCACAGATTGCCCAGAAAGATGGTGGAGACATTCAAAGTCAGGTTGGACAAGCCTCTGAGCAACCTGGTCTAGTTGCAGATGTCCTGGCTCACTGAAGGGGTGTTGCACTAGATGAGATTGAAAGGTCACTTTCAACTCAAACCATACTATGATTCTGTGGTTCTATGGTTCTATAAACCTAATATGAATGGCATTAATTAAAACAGGTATGATAGACAGACAATGAATCAGATATTCATTTATTCTTCCTACAACAAATATTCAAACTTTCACACATATTTCAGAGTGAGTAATAAAATTTCCAAGGAATAAAAAAAGGTCTGTCAACATTATTTTTAAATTCAGCCTTAAAGAGGATCAGAGTATATGTCTTTATTTGAAAAGAAATATTTATTCCTCACTAATAATCAGGATAGCTATTTAACAGAACACTTTTATATTAAACAATCTAAATATCTCTATTCAAGAACCATAAAATTTGTGACAAATAGAACTGTCTGAATCCATATATCCTGATTTTTAACAGGTAGTGGAACAAGAACTGAGAGGATTAGAAATAAACTGTTATTGTGGTAGTATAAGAAAAGATAAATAAGGATTAATTAGTACATTTAGTTCCAATTCAATCTCAAGCACAATCATATGAAATGGTGTGGGTTACCAACCACAAGAGCTCATATCAATAATGAAATCCAAGTGACATAAATGGTTTTATAAATGTTACATACTGTCACACTATATTATTGGTTTTTATGAGATCAAAATTTGGTTTATACACAAATACTGAGTAGAATCCCACAAGGTGCTCAAATAAAGCCTAATATAAAATAAAATAACAGAAATGACAAAATATAAAATCAAGAGGAACATATAATTAGATTTCAGAATGTCACCTAAAATGGAGAACCATCAGCTGGTGAGAGTGCTTTAAGTGGGATATCTCAGAGGTTTTGTCAGCCTAGTGCTATTCATTAAATTTAGAAATTATATGTAACAAAATATGAAATATCAGTTGGTAAAATTGGTAGATGAACAAGAAATTAAAGCTTGGCCAGAGGGGCTTATTTCAATATAGTGCATTTCTGAGATATGTGAAAAATTGATCATTTATGAAAAATTAATATTTGCTACATTCTCAAGCTAAGCAAGATCTCAACAATCTCCTATCGAGTGACTGCAAACAAAAAATTGTGACCTCTGGTATATTATTTGTTAGATTCTACCATGTATACTCAAAAGAGAAAGATAAATATTCAAAAAAGGTTGAAAGAAAGGAAAACAAAACTACAAAGCAAACCACATAAAAATCCCCAATGGACTGATGGACAGACCTTATAATGAGTAATTAAAACCCTCTGTCTATATTACAGTTAAACTCCATCTATCAGTCTGTGATCTGCTAAGAAATGTGTACAGTGAAGAGATTTCTGACAGCTGATTAATCTTTACTTCAAGAGGAAGAAAAAACTTTGGTGAAATCTACCAGTTGGAAAATGAAGTTAAACACACATATATGAGACAGGGTGCACATTTTCTAACAACTGTGAATAGCACCTGGGACTCCCTCTTTAATAATGTTAATAACAGGATAACTTTCAAGAAAATAAATGTATAATCTTACTTCAGAACAGCTTGGCTACAAAATTTAGGCATCTTAATGAAAGAATCAAACCAGATATATGTGAGGGTCCTTTCCAGCCTTAGTTTTGCTAGTCTTAACAATCAGGGTGATTTAAGTGATGTCCTGAGTGCTTCCAAGTTCACACTGAAGGTTTAGGGGTAAAAAAATTGTATGAGATTTTGTGACAAAGGCATCTGTTCTAAGGTAGATCTCTATCTCTGAACTAGTAATCCCACATCTTCTTGGACTAAATGAAAGAAACAGGGACAGAAAATGAGCTTCATCTCCACAGATGATTCAAGAAGACTGAACTATCTAGCCCAGCTGTGGACATCTGCACTGTAAATACGTGCAAATCTGTTAAATGAAGCAATCCTTCCCAACAGTGAGATTAACCTCTATGACACAAGAAGAAATGAGATAAAGACAGGACTCAGGACCAAGGTTTCAGGAAGAAACTATTCACTGCATGAAAATGTGATGGCTTCTAATAGTTACGATGTCAGTTTTCAAACTTTTCATCATTAGGACAGTATCCAAGAAAATATTTATTGTCTTCCAAATGTATTGTTTCATGCTCATTTGGAATGTCAAGATGCTGACCCTGAAGCTGTGCTTGTAAACACATTGTTTATAATGTTGTCTCATTGATTTTCAGTGTAGAAAACTTTTAAATAAACTTCATCTCCTGGAGTGTAATTTTGAAATATGAAGTAGTACCTACACAGTCTGTGTTATGATATCTGTTCATAAAAGTAATTTAAGACCTGAAATGACAGGGTTTCAAAATGCACAAAGAATCATTAGTCTCAGGACTGCTCCTATCTTCTAAAAGTGGTGTTTATTTATGCTAGTTTTTTGTGTTTCATGAGTGATAGATCCATGAGTTCATTTCTCATTCTTCTAGTCTCTCAAGAAGGTGATATTTACACAGACTAATTGGCAAAGCCACAATAGTAAAATGATGTCAGTCTAATGTATTCATGCAATTTCAAAGTTGGCCTTTATATTATGACAAGTTGGCATGTTTAAGCATAATGAGAGAATTCATTTCAAGTGGCATATCAAACACTTGGAAAAGCCAAATTTACTGTAACTTACCATTTATGCATGATACACATTGTACAGCTCTCTGTCTTGTGAACTAGTAAAGTTATATAAAAGTTATATGAAGTAATGCAGTTGCAAAATGTAATCATAATTTCTGACGTTTCCCTAAGGAGTATATGTGCTCCATGTGGATCAGGCAAGAACTTGAACTTATAGAAACACACACAAAAATAAGGAAAAAAACTTCAATATGACTCCAGGCAACAAAATTAATTGAACATGGCCATGATCCAAATTCAGGCCTTTGCTAAGGTTACCTAAAGTATTCAGACACCAAGGCTACATCAAATTTATTTACTGAACATTAATTGTTTATAAAGATCTTCCTTGTTTACATTTTTGCACACACACAAAAAGTCAGAAGATATGAAAAATAAATCTAGACAAATTGTAGTCTCTTTTCATGGAGCCTGGTAATTTGCTGGACCAGAATTATACAAACCCCAATACAAAGAGAGAAAATGTCTAAACATTTATAAAATGCCACATTATGCATGAAGTCACATAAATTTTCACTCACAGCAAAATTATTTTTTAAAGGGAAGCATGATAAATTTTGATTAAATATATATAATAACTTCTTAAATTATAATTTATAGTATAAAATTACATACAGATGGGTTTTCAGTTCATCATTGAATTTGGGAT
>JAAGNO010021737.1:48263-63335 GCA_033439905.1 Ceryle rudis
GCACCCCCAAGTCCTTTTCTGCAGGGCTGCTCTCTATTGCCTCTTCCCCCAGCCTGTATTGATAGTGGGGATTGTTCTGGTCCAGGTACAGAATCCTGAACTTGCTCTTGTTGAACCTCATGACGTTCACCTAGGCCCACATCTCCAGCTTGTCTGGGTCCCTCTGCATGACATCCCATCCCTCTGGTGTATCAACCATGTATAACCATGAGCACAGAAACAAGGAGCATAGAAGCATAACCCATCTATAGCTACTTGTAAGATCTCTCCATATTAGAAACAACATAATGCCATAATAAAGAGCTATTACTACATTAGTACTGCTCTTTTAATACATGTAGATAAAATGGAGTGCTGCGATTTGTTCATCATGTTCTGTTTAGGACAGAGAAATGATGTGACAAAGTAAGAAGCAACTCATCTGACATCCTTTGACTCATAAATTCACTCCCAGTTGGAGTAATTTTCTATGTTTTCCTCAAGGCAGATTGCAAGGTACTGTCCTAGATCACATGAGGATAAACATTTCTTCTTCATTAAGTGTTCTAGTTAGAAATATGTTCTTCAACTACAGACAAAAGCTATAAAGTACTAAAAGCAGAAGAGGTACTGATCAGTGGCTTCATTAGGAATGACTGGCTTCTCTGACTGTCAAAATGTGAAGTTACTTGCATTAAAAAAAATGAATAGATTTCTGCTTGTCATGTCATTAGTAAAGACATGAGCTAATTTAAGAATAAGCATTTCCTTTGCACATTTTACTTGTTAATCTTTGAAATTCATTTGAGGTACTTATCCTGTTGCTTATTTTCCATATTCAATCTGGAATGGATCCAAGTGGTTCATTTGTGCCTAGTTTTATGATTTTTATTTATTTTTTTTTAGTATGACAAGCTAAGAAATGTTATTTCTACAAACATAGAAAAGTATTAGAAATTATAAATTCTGATTTCACAACTAATTTGGTCCCAGAACACAATAAATTTTACATTTTAAAGTATTTTTTCTTTAAGGAAAAAAAAAAGAATAAATAAAAATAGGGAATATGTTTTCTTTTTAATTTCAGGAACAACAAAAAAAAAAAAAATGACAAACAACAGAACAAACACAGGTGATTAGAAAAAGCAAAATAGTTAATTATGTGCTTCTTCCCTTCCTTTGAAGATACTTCTAATGCAAAATTTACCTTATTTTGAAGACGCTTCTAATTCAAAATTGAACATATTTTGAGTGGTTTAGAACAGCTAACATCCATGGGTACCTTCCAAACCAAGATTCTATGATTTACATGCTCTAAATTTGAAAGAAGTCTACATTTCATTTTTCATTCACCTGAACCTAAGATGGATTGATGGATTGCAACCCACATTCCCCATCACCTTGTGCCACTGAAGGGAAGGAGGTGAAGAAAATCAGGAGTGAATTTGAGTCTGGGAAGAAGGAAAGGATGGGGGAAAGTGTTTTAAGATTTGTTTTTATTTCTCATTACCTGCTCTGACTTGATTGGCAATAAATTAAATTTATGTCCCTGAATCGAGTCTGTTTTGCCCTGTCCCTATCTTGAACCACAAGCCTTTAGTTGGGTTTCTCTTCCCCAGTCCAGCTGAGGAGGGGGAGTGATAGTGAATTTGGTAGACACCTCCTGTCCAGTCAAGGTCAACCCTCCACTTATACATTAGCAGAATTTAGGCTGATGAAATTTCTGCATACACCAAATACAGACTGAAGACATTGGTATGTTAAATGCAGGATAAACTAGTTGTGCTAATGATATAGCTGAAGCCATGTAATAATACAACAGATTAAGATTGCAATAAGGCAGTGAAAAGGAGTATGACATCATTATGCAGTTAAACATTTTACCTTAGTTTATGGGATGACTTTCATACTGTTTTCCTCAATGTAGTTAACTAGTAAATGCTGCTTGTCTTCTCTACGCTCACTTAACTTTTGTGACAGGAGTTTTACACGCCAATAAACTTTTCCTCTTCCATATCTTTTCTTTCTGTTCTGTGCCCATAATTTTATGATAACTCCATCTCAACTGCTTATAGAAATATGTTCCAAATTTGTCAGTGAATTAGGTCATGTTTTGACCAGGCAAAATTATTTTTCTCTAGTACATTGTTAAGTTAAAATCTCAGTGCACTCAGATCATATGAAATGTTCCTTTTAACTTTTGATATAGTGCAGAACCAAATCACAGGATGACAATTGCACACTAAATGTATCTCTTTGGTTTTACATTTACCATTTTCTTTCTCCCCTCTAAAAACTCAGTTAAAAGTTGGAACAGTTACCTGCCTGTTCCAATTACTTCAGTGTTTTAAGTGGAGTATATAAGGGATATTTTCTAGGAGGAACAGTGTAGTTTATTAGTGACTCTAAGAGCATTTTAGAAGTATAAATATAATACTTCAGAATTTCAAAGCTGAGTCTTTATTGTGTATTTAATTCTGTAAGTGTCACTTCCATTGATAGTTTTAGAGCAAGAGAAGACAATCACTTCATTGATAACTTTTTGAAAATTCTTTGCAACAGATAATTCGTTATAAAACCTGTGATACAAGTGGAAGGACACATGCTGCTATCCATTTCAGTAAGAAATACATAAGAGAAATCAATGCAAAAGGATTAGGAATAACAACCCAACATTTGTTAAAAATTATTTGGTAAAAGCTGTCAAACCAGATATTTTTGCTTAATTGAAAATTAGTTTTTAAAAGCTAAAAAAGAGAGACATTTATCAAAAAATAAAAAAGAAAAAAAATCATTAAAACAAATTGGTGTGTCAATTAACTTTGTATCCCATGTCCCAGATGTTAGAATTGTTTTGTGGTCCCACTCTAGGTAGACTTATGCATTTCATCAAGAAAGGTTTGAAAATAAGAGCTTACCTACACCATCAGTTTCTGTAACTGCATCAATCACATCTTCACATTAGAGTCGTCAATAGATTAATGTTGTCTGGAAGACTACTGTGTCCTGTAATGACAAGTTGTAAATCATATGAAAAAGGAATCTATCACGTTCAGGCAATAATAGCATAGAATAGGTCAAACTGGTATCCAGAACATTGTGTTCATCCACCATTTCTACCCAGTTGCCTACAAGGCATATATTACTTTTGTATCTTGCATGAATATAAATAAGAAGTGGAAAGAAAATTTACATTATGATATAGGAAAAATATAGTCAAATATTAAGTTTTAACCTAGACTTTAAATTGCTAGGGTTTTTGTTTGGTTGGGGTTTTACTTTGTTTGTTTGTCTGTTTAGTGTTTTGGGGGTATTTTTTGATTGTTTGTTTTTGTAGTTGTTTTTTGGTTTGGTGGTTTGTTTGGGTTTTGTTTTGGTTTTTTTTTTTCAGGAGCTAAAGGAAAAGGAATAACCCTGACTGAAGAAATCATCAAGGATAAAGTTTTGTTAGAATTGACATGTTTCAACAGAGTGCTTTGTTTTAGTGGAAATGGACTTCTTTTCAGTGGCAAAATTGTCAGAAAATTTACAACCAGCATTAAAAATGAAGCCACAACTTCTACTGATTCCAAACCACAAGGTATTCTAATTAACTTCAAGTTGCTGTAATTAAGATTTGTCAATAACTTTACATTCATAACAAGTGTAAGGAAAGTATTTCTTTTTTGATTTCAAGAACAATCATGGGGATACATTCTTGCCTGTATTTTGTTGAATGATCAGTTGGCATTTTCAAACTTCCACTGTTTTTAACATCTCATTGTCTAACTAAAAGTCTTTAACATTCTCAGACTAACCCTGCAAGTCTAGAGTTACAGTCATAGAACATTTTAGGATTAAGAGAAAAATGAGATCAGGCACTGAAGGACAGAACAGAATATTAGAAACTAAGGAGTAGAATTATTTTAGCCTTTAAAAGTTGAATTCGAATTGTCTCAGTATTCATGAAACACTGGCTAACTCCAGTTAAAATTTTGCAAATAAGATCTCTTTTTTAAAATAAAGTATGTTTCCCCATGTTTTTGCCAAGTGATTTATATCTTTGGTTGGTTTTCTGGCTTCTTGTTGATACCTGCCTTAGTTCTGACTGTAGAGGTGCTAGGGTTTCTATGCCCCTATTTATCTTCAGCACCTACAATACATGCCTTCAATTAGAAAAGACAAACCTGAGATTATGTCTTCATAAATATTTTTTTCCTTCTTATTTCACGGGGAAATAAAATTGGTTATATTTCACATAAGTTTGGGATTTTTTTGACTTCAAGACATTTTTACCATTGTACAGTTTTGTAATACTCCCAACTATGTAGTGCCAGTTACTAAATAAGTGTGGTTTTATCAAATAATAGACTAAGTCAACATTCTATTAAAAATATATATAAATAAACAAAACCCAAACCAAACAAACCCAAACAACTAAAAAAATGTCAATATCAGCTTCCAGAGGAAATAATTGAAACACTTTGATTAGTAAGATGAAAAGAGAATGTGGGCAACACTGGTAAGTGGAATCTACATGTTGTATTATTTTCCACTGAGTAAATAAGTAAAGAGGATATGAACAAAATAAAAACTAGAAAAATTGTTTTGAACTATTCTAGAAATTATATGACTGATATTTCTTCTCCAATGTTCTGACAGTTTGGAAAGAAGTTTGTTTTCCTTCCTTCCATAATCAGTGGAATAACTCTAAAGCAAACTGCTGTGCATAGTATCACTCACTTTAGTAATCTGGAGGCGTTTACAACTACTAAAAACAGTGCCACCCACAGAGAAGACTGCTGTTGAATTATGCAAGAGCAAGCCACATATTTCAGTGTGAATGAGGGAAGTAAGAGCCATGTTGGATATTAAGAAAACATATCTGGTTCAGAGGTCTGTAATTAATCTTGTCAGTGCATGTAGCAGGCTAACCTGTGTGCAGGAACACGACATCTTGGCATATTTCTCTTCTATGAATGCAGAGCCAACCATGGACATCTGGGATTTGAATCCATTAAAGTGATTGGTTAAGTTCTTGACCATTATACTGCATTCTTAGAAGTATTAAATATTTACACCATTGATTCATAAATGTTCAGAAAATATGAAAATGGAATGGATTTTTGTTATGTAGCCTACAAGAAATCATACAGATATTTTTAGAAAAGAGTTCCATCTTGCTGTCAGTATAAGCAGAGAAACTTGCTCTGCAGTTGATCACAGTGTGTCTGATTGATGTATAGAAAAGTCAATACAGTGTCCATAAATACCTATTTAAAACAATATTGTTCTTGTTTTATATAATCAGTGTAATAGCATAATTGTGTACATTTCCTTCTAGACCCTGTTTAACATTCAAGATGTATTTAATTAAATTGGCTGGAAATAAATTAAAATAGATTGAGGTTTTTTATTGACCTTTACAAATGTAGAAAACCCAGAGATGATGATTTCAATAATCCTTATACGAACACAAGCTTTAACAAAGCTTGCTGTGAAGGCCACTGTCAGCAGAGGTGTCTCCATTGATTGCAAGGAGTCTTTCTGGAGTACAACAGTAGGTATTTTTTAAGGAAATTGATTGTAATTATTAAAGCAACCTAAATTTACCTTTGGTCTTTCACACAAGAAATATTCTGAATGCAAATATAAGCACAGAATTTAAATTCCTTGTTGGGAACAAGTAAGTACCTCAAGAGGAACATTCATACATCAGAGGGAACCTAAAAGATAAGGTTAGAGAAGACACCTAATTTTTTGGTAACTGAAGGGAGATATGAGAAATGTCACTTGTGTTACCTATGCAGTAAAGACCATTATAAAAAAAACCCTAACCAACCAAACAAAAAAAAACCACAAGAAACTGTACACAAAACTGAAATGCTGTGATTGTGCACAGCATTGTGTATTTTTATAGAAGAAAATGAATTGTGTACCTCTTATATTCACAAATAGGGTATTGTACTGATTTGTTGATAAAGCTACATTTAAAATTATACAGCTTGCACATATCTGTAAAGTTGGTTTTTTGTTAGTTTGTTTGGTTTCTTTTTGTGCATGTATTTTTTTAAATTATTATTTTAATTGTGGTTTTTTTTTTTTCCTACAGTGCAATAATTTAAAAAAAAAAAAAAAGGAAAGGAAGGAATGATCCTGTAGATAATTTATCTAGAAGCCAATTTTGTACAAAAAAGTCTCCAAGAGTCCTAAATATTTCCATCAAAATTCTGCTTCTACTAGAAAGCAAAACAAATTAAAAAATAAAGCAAACCAGTAATACAGAAAAACATATTTGGAAAGGAGCATTCTCTTTCTCAAATTCAATAAAACTTTACATTCTGGTATAAAATAAACTATTACAACACATGTATATCTTTGTCAGAATGCAATGTTTTGATCAATCTTTTGTCTTCCTTCTGAAATAAAATACATTTTAAAAATCTTGAAATTATTACCAAAGCTCTAACTTTCATGGTACACCAGGATATCCTGCAATGATGTTCTGCACATGGCTGGAACATGTACTCATTGGTGTGTCATTTTTCAGTGTCTCAGCACTTACAGCTTTGATTATCTTAATATATTCAGCTTTCTACATGACAATGTGCATGGTACATTTGAGTTTTTACCAATCCATGGATACAGTGAACCCATAAAATCATCTGTTTAGATGTCCAAGAACTGTTACACAGTAGTAAAGTAACAAAGTAATTTCATAGGGTTTTTTTAATTAGCCACCAAGATGGTAGAATCAGACTTTCCCAGTCCAGTAAAATTTCATGTAAAGTTAGCATCGTAACTGATCCTGGTGATAACTGTAGTCTTTGAACACCTAGTAAGTCATCTGAGACAAAATCAGTCTTTTTACAAAAGTCTCCTAAGTGCTCCATCCTTCAGCATTGACAACCTTATAGAACAGATTTCTATTTAATTTATCCTCTGCTTTCAAAAAAAAGAGTATGAACAACATCAGAAACATATGTTCTCACTGCCAATTTCTCCATCATTAATAGAGATAATAAGGTAAAAAATGAAAAAGATAAGGTAATTACCACTACCTTTTCTTAGCTTTCAGAGCAGGTTATGAAAGCACAATTTACTGCCTGTTCCAATTATTAGAGTGATTCTTGGTTACAAGAAGAAGCCTATGTTTCTTGCATGTACAAATATTTAGATTAATTTCTTAAGTTTTGGAAAAATCTCTGTTTTTTAATTCAAACACTTTCAGTTGTCATGAAGTGGCATCAGTGCATTTTGGATGGGAAAAGGGGCAAGGAAAGAGGGAGATGATACTGTTGAGGAACAACACAGATACCATGTTTGAAGAAGAGTGGAACATGTAGTAAAGCTTTTATTCAGCAAGCCCATCATTTTGCCAGTCACTCCTCCCCATAGTAATGCTCTCAAGTTCAAAAGGAAAAACCTGCATATAGAAAGTTATTCAAGTATTAAAGCAATGTAAAAGACCCATACTTGTATGACCTCTAATGTATCCAAATGTCATATCAAAAACTCTCCAAACCTTGAAATCAACTTTTTTTATTTCGTGGGAAAGATTTTAATGGGCCAATTTCTTGCTTCCACAAACATGTTTAATAGCTTTTGAGTTTCTGAACACAGAAAAATATACTTAATGATCTAAGACACCAATTTAAATAACAGTTTTAAACTTTAGCGTGATCTGTAATGTTTCTTAGTAATTTAATTGAAGCCTTTTTACCTCATTAATTATTAAATTAATGTATTTTCCTTACAACTTGGAAACTTATTGACCCAATCTATGCAGAATCTAAAAGTTGCAGCTACCTTACACATAGCAATAAAAAGAAGTTATTAAGTGCAGAGCTGACTAGTTGTTTTAAAGTACAAGCATTTCCAAGTGCAATTGCTTAGTAACCTCTGGTGGTCAAGGAGCTCCAAAGCATGGATGGGGTGAGTCCTGATTTAAGGAACTTCAGTTCTTTAATTAATGCATGAAATAGACCCTCAAAATCATCATATGTAGAATTAATTTTTAAACCAAATAATAGTAAAACAGATAGAGACACAGTTTAGTAGAGATGTTCTGTATTTTTGCAGAGTGAATCTGTTTCTCTGCTCAATACCATAGTCTTGAGCAATGTCATCAAATTTGGGTAAGCCCCAGAAACACAATAATACAACCAGCTCTTTCTATTTCATTTTTTTCACTTACATAATGTGGGTTTTTTTAGTAAACAAGTCACTAAAAAAACAAGAAAAATTCTGCAGATAGCATTTTTCACAGTTTTGCCACTTACTCATGTGAATGACTGGCTGTTTCAAGTATAAATCTTTGGGAAAAGTGGTTTCTTGAATCACCTTCCAAAGTCCTGGAACAGCTATGGTATTTTAGGGACATGGAGTCAGGCATCTCTGTAAGAATTGTATTTTGTGTATTGAGTGTTATATATTGAACCAATATTTGCCTTCCCCCCCCCCCCCCAAAAAAAGTTATTCTTAACAAAAATGAAGTATAAAGGTTGGCATTCTGTGATTCTGTGATAAAGATCAGAAAAAAGACATACTAAAAAATATGCCTAATGTTATATGTTATGCCATGATGTCCTCTCCTGGCAACTGGCCTTCCACTCTCATACTCCTCATTTGGAATAATGGACTCTATAATGACAAAAAAAGAAAAAATCCCCATAGGAATCAAAAAGGCTTAATTATTTTGTTTCCTTCTCATACTTAGGAATTCACAGTCACAGTGTAGAGCTTTACCCAAGGAACATAAATGAACTTTTATACTTTAATATTATCCTAAGCAGCCTTTGAGATTGCAGCTCCATTCTGCCAGGCACTGAACAAATACACAGGTGGAGATACTTCCTGACCCAGAAACCACATGCTTCAACTAGAAGTAAGAGCAATAATAAATAATACTATGATTATTGCTATATAGTAACTCAGCTGTGGAACTGGAACAAAATCCAGTTGTATCAGGTCAGATCAAAAGACATATACCCTACTAGGACGTGTAATAAAGGACATATGCTAGAAAACAGTCTAAACTAATGCAGCTATAGAGCAATGCTTCTCTATACAGTAATTCAGCCTCCTCTGTATCAAGGAATTCCTGAGACACAGGAGATGTCTTTGTGTTTAATAACCCTGGATTATTTTTTTTTTCTTTGATAAATTAGTCCAAATGAATTATTTTAAAGCCTGTGTAACCTTTGGAAATGCGTGTTCCTGATACTTAAATGAATACTACATAAACTAGCCCACACTGCTGTAGTACTGAGTGCTACATCATCATGGGATTTCCGTACCTTAAAGATTGAGGAACAAGACTCTACCTGTTGGGAACAGATGATATTTCCTTCCCCTTAAGATCTGAATTCCTCATCACTATGCAAAGTACCTCCTTGTTAGTACTTGATGTGATGATACAGTCAAGGATCACACTTTTACTGTAGTTGGTGCTGGATCTTTCTATATTTAAACAGTATCTGGAATACTTCCCGGTCTATACATCTGCCCATCTAATTTAGATTTTGGTGAATAAAGTTTCACTGGGATGTTACAAGGATGATTAAGAACCTTAGTTATCGATGCAACACCACTTTCACTCTCCGTCAAACCACCATGTGCTGTACTTTAAAGAAAATCAAGCAGATGGCTGGATGGTCAACAACTAGGCAACAAAAGAATTTGTCTAGATATTTGTATTTTAATATGTAATGATGTTTATCCATCTGTAGAACATGCCACCTGCCATTTGTTTGATTGATATGACTGGCTAAGCATTGCTAAGTTCTTTGTAATAACAATAATAATACTTGCCCTCCCCCCCAAAAAAGTTACATACAAGGTATGCACACTGATGGCTTTTGCAGACAAAGAGCTCAAATTAAGACTCAGAAGAAATGTTGCCAAAATATTTATTCATGGCATGCATTATCTGCACAATGCAGAAACATGTACAGCGCTACCATATTACAAAATTTGCTTACAAGATGTAGGAAAAGGCTATAACACTATAGTGTCTATACACTTTCTTTGTTACAATGTTGAGGTAGAAATACATGCATACAGTTCCAAAACTAGTTATATAGCTGATCATCATTCATTCTCTAGCATTTCTGCTGCATATCCTTTATTCAATTAACTCCAGAACCACCAATATTTAGAAGAAAATGTGGAAGTAAAATCTTTGCAGCATGCAATGGAAGCAGACATCATTTAGTAATACATGTGTCTAATGGCAGTAATGATACCTCAACAGAAAGATCAGCTGGCCTCAAAACATAAATGGACTTGTGCCATTAGGTAATTCTTGTTCTATTACAGTTTAGGCATCTGTACAAGGCTTTACAATTTTACCCTGTTCCTGTTTTGGAGAGAATTCAGCAAATTCTCTCCATGGTCTGTTTGAACACAATTTGAAACTTTAAACATGTGAACAGTTTCTATTTCTATTAATAAAATTCTGTATCTGTTTTCATAAAAGCAGAAGTATTTTTGTTTACAGTCATTCATCCTCAATGTTTCAGCACTACCAGTCATATTACTGGACTTTAGTTGTTATGCAATACCTAAGTGATGAGTAATTGAGGAATTTTTTTGAGTAGATGGTGAACAGTGGCATTAACATCTTCCTTTCAACGCTAAGCAAGATATATTAGACTGAGTAGGTAAAGCACTAGACTCTAGCTAGTTTCAATGTCCGTTTCGACATAAACCCATAACATTGTCAAAGATGCCTTGTGCTAGAGTACACAAAACTTAAAAACTCTTTTGTGTAGGTATTTCTGGCATTCACAATATATGCAAGTATCAGTGGGCTGGTGCTCAGTGATAAACCTGGGATATTTCTCACTATTTCTTTTCAGATTACACTGAAAATAAAATGAACACTGTCTATCTCCTTCTACTCTTTCCTTAGAATAGGAAAGATTAGAGACATAAAAATGCCTAGGAGACATGTATTACTAAAAGCTGAATTCTTTCATAACAGTTTTCAAAACAGATGTTGGGGTTTCTCCAGTGACATCAAATCAAACACAGTGCATACAGGTTCATTTAGATCATATTTGTATGATATGGATGCCCTGTGCCAAGAATGCAAACCGTTCAGCTGCCAAAAGCAGACACTCATGACACATTCAAATGAAATCTTGAGAAGCATAGGAAAAATAAAAAAGTTATGTCCAGGCATACAGAAGCCTCATTATTATTATAAGCTCTACCCACTCTTGCAGAGAGCCTTCTTAACGATAAATCTCTACCAATAGTTTCCTTTCTAAACCCTATTATATATTATTCATTTCTAGACTCGAAGTCCCCAGTCAGGATGTTATTATGTTTAAGAACTCTGCTATTTTCCACAGCTCTCTGAATTCAGAGGTACAGGAGGAAAAGACTTGATTGTACTGCCAAGTTTATTGTAGTGTCAAGGGTTGAGAGACACAGAAAGGATAAAGCCACTTTATTTCTTTTTCTTCTAGTTTTGGACTTTTCTTGCCAAACTGCAAGAGCAGGATTATGCAGCTGCTAAAGCTCTTCAGTCAGAGGAAGGCTCTCTGCATTTTCATTCTGCCCATTTCTGTTAGCAGATGCTTGGCCTGGTACATATTATTCTGTGCAGATCAAACTACAACAAACAGATCTTGAACAGAATTATCAGTTTTGCAATTTCACTGGAGAGGTCTTGGCTTACTAGCAATTTCCATATTTGTTAGCTCTACCCAGTCATACGAGACTCCTCCAGATGAAGAGAGAATTACCCAATATTGATCTGCTGTCTGCCAAACTCCAACCCAGGTCAGACTGAAATAGCAGATATGTAATTCTCTGAAATGGGGGTCTTAAAATGTAATTGTGATAATGGTAGTTTGCCAAAATAATATTATACTTGTATTAGAAACAGAGAAACAATCTGACAAATTAGCATTCAAAAATGGAGACTGATATAGCACTGGAGCACAGTGGTCAAGGGCTGAAAACTTTTACACTTTTGATTTTTACATTAAAGATGCTGGAACAAACCTTCATTTTTTGTAAGGTCTTACTTAACTGAAAGAAATAGTTGTTCAAGTTCAATATAACTACTTCATACATAATAATGTGAAAGCATCTCAAGGAATATCTGAATTTTATTTTTTTATCATTCACCTCTTCTGAAAATAAATGGAATTTGATATGCATTGGGGATGGGTGTTTTTTGCTTGGGCTGGTGCTGGACCTCATGGATTCCAGGGTGGCTCCTTATGTCTAGTCTGAAATCACATTTTTATACATATAAAATGTTTACCTCACTGTCTGTGAGAACAGTAGTGACCTTCCAGTACCTGAAGGGGGCCTACGTGGAGGTGGAGGAAGGTCGATTCAAAAGGGTTTGTAATGACATGACAAGAAGCAATGGGTTTAAGTTAGGAAAGGATAGATTTAGACTGGATATTAGAAAAAACTTCTCTGAGGATGGTAGACCACAGGGATGGGCTGCCCAGAGAGGTGCTGGAGGCCCCATCCCTGGAATCATTCAAGGTCAGGCTTGATGGGGCTCTGAGCAACCTGCCCTAGGTAGACATGTCCCTACTTATGTAGGGAGGTTGGACCAGATGACCTCTAGAGGTCCCTTCCAGACTAAAACATTCTATGATTCTATGATAAAACATGATTTCCTGTAAGGAAATCTTTACCTATCTCCTCTGTGTAATTTTCCAAAATAAGCTATTCCACAAATGAGATTTAGGGATCTAAGGAAGAAACGAATATTGTACCTTATAAGCTTCTTTCTACAACAGGTGACAGTCATGTAGTTTGTGTTGTAATACAAGTTCGGGGAACAAGAAAGAGACAAAGAAGAAAGCTCAATCCTCTTTCCCCAAAATATATAATATTTGAGGGGAAAAAAAAAAAAATCCATTGCTAATATTTATGACAAATGAAGAACAGAGAAGACAGATTTCTGAGACTTGAGGTATCTATTTTGTTTTTGCAATAAAGTTGGCAAAATACAGTATAAGACAACAGTTTAGTTCTAAATACATTTTTTTGGGGAACAGGTAACATCAAAGGCAAAAAAAATGAAGCACAGTGGAGAAGAGTTTTTGAGTCAGAAGGAAATTCAGCAGAAGGAGCAGTAGTATGTCTCCTTCACTGATACAGGTGTACCCTCTGAACAGTGGCATTACTGGTGGCAAAAAATGTAACAACAAATAAGAAAACACATGCAAGGAGAAGTTTAGTTTTGTTTCAGAAAATAGGAAAATTACCATAAGAGCAGCCACAGCTGTGCAGTAGGTGTTTTAAAGGAGATTGTTGTGGTCACAGAAAGCATGGAGAGAAATAAACTAAACAGGAAGGAAGAGATGAGGAATTTGTTAATGTCTAAAGTTACTCTGGAAGCCAACATCAAGAATAGTAACAAATCCAATATGTATTATGGAAAAGTCAATGACAGCTGAAAGTTATTAAGAAAAGGATGTCTGGTGAAATCACTATGGATATAGGGCTCCAGGTATGCCACTGGGGGCCTTGGTGGATAAATCTATATATTTAAAACAAACAAGAAAAGAGCCATCAGATTGTTAATATAGTTCCTGCAGTTTTAGCCCAATATGAGTACCAGTCTTTGCAACAGTGTCTACGGGTGGCCTGAGAAGACACCTACATACACACACACACACAAACATAACTTGATGAGTGTCATACCTGCACAATGCTTAACTCTTACCTAGTGCACCATAATTTTTTTAAGCAAATGTGAAAAGGATGTGTTTTGTACATACACCATAAAACAGAATCAGATTTTGAATCATAAGCACCAGCTATGAGGGGGAAGCATATAAGTATGAGCACCTGATTTCATTTCAGTCTCAAAGAGCTGCTATTCAAGAAAGTAAAGTATTTAAGGTAATAAAAAACATATTGGAATTGTTCTTAGTTTCATTTGTTTGCTGCTTTCAGAAACTTCTCCAAAGAACTCGTTAATGGAAACTAATTGGAACAGGTTCTGTGTCCATGTCCAGTTTCTTTTATAATTGCTGAAGTCACTGATTTGACATGAAACAGCTTCTATTTAATCTGTCTGATTAAAAAGGGCACTTTCTCTTGTTGTACTCATTGGAGTGGAAATTAATTGTTCGCTGTCATGCACCAGGCTGTTCCCTTCATTTGATAAACCAAAGGATTAGGCAAATTTAGTCAAGGAGTCTTGAGGACTCTTCCCTCCCTCTATTCCCTTCATATCATGAGGTGAAACACTGTACTGATTATGAGACCTTTTTTTAATTTTTTGATTACATGAATTAATTGGACTGTCAGACTGGACTGAATTTATCCCAGCCAATTCTTCATTAAATTATTCTAATGTAACTATGTTCCTTATCTGAAAAGAGGATGCAAATTCCTTTGTTTTAAGGAAAAGCTAAATACAGAATGCAAGAAAAGAATTTCATTTGTGGATTTCCTTTCTTTCATGATGAAATTAAAAGTATGAGGCTGAAGAACCCTGGTCTGATACAGTCTGACAAGTGTTTTAAGTATTAACAACTGTGCAAAGTGGGAGAAAACAACTGCATTTATTTGACAGTGCACCGTACCAATGGTATTGGATGGAAAACTGTGATCGACCATTGAGAGATCAGGCCTGAAACAGTCACGAAGTTATCATCAAGAAAATTCAGAAGACCTACAATGTAATGAACAAGCAAACTTGGGCTTCAGGTGTGCTATTTATACACAGAAGCCATACACTGCAAAGCACTTAGGGGAAGAAAAACCTTTCACAGAAAGTTCTGCAGCAGGATGCACCAGAGATTATAATAAACCTGCTTCAGCACCTGTGCGCTTTTTGGTATGCTCTTGGGACTGTGAAGTTCTTTGCAGCCATCTTCTCTCTGTGTCCTCACAGCTCTGCCCTGCACCACCCTCCAACCTCCTGTATTATGTTTCCACCTGTGTTTCTGTAGAAGCTTTCAGCGTAACTCAAAACCTCAGAGAGGAACTTACAAAAAAATTAAAATCACTACTATTAACATGAGTGGGTAAATGCATGGCATTACCTCACGGTGATCACTGCTTATGCGTATCACCTCTGAAATATGAAACAGATGATTATGCAGTGCTTACAGGGAATTA
>JAAGNO010021737.1:75701-123370 GCA_033439905.1 Ceryle rudis
AAAAAGAAAAAAGAGGAAAAGAACACCCAGGAACAGAGAGTCTGAAGAGGGAAGCGGGGTAGCGGTTGGGCCCAGGTGGGGCTGGGGCAGCAGAGGTGATCCTGCATGGCTCTCGCATCATCAGCTTCTCGGAGGCACTCACGCCGGGGGATGCAGACGGCCCTCTCGGAAATGGCTCACACCAGCGCGGGGGCACAGCTCGACTCCTCGTCGTTGGCAAAAAGAAATTCTGTCGCTTTTTTTTGTTTGTTTTTGTCTTTTGTCTTTTTTTTTTTTATTTTATTTTTTTGTTTTTTAAAAGAAAAATACAGTGAAGACACTAGAAAGAGAATTAAGAAGAGAGGAAAAATGGAAAGATGTTAGGAGAAAAGGCTCTTCCCAGCACTTCCAATGCCAACTGGAGTGTAACAAATCCAATCAGCCCTTTCCTTCTATACTCCTGCCACCCCTTGGAGTTACCTTGTCCAGCTACTGTTGTTGCCTCTACAAGGGGGCACTTGCTAGTTGGGCAAAGTCTCACACACTTGACCACATGCTCAGTACTCTCCTCCCCAGCCCGATCACACCGCCAGAGAAACATTTATTAGGAACTAATGAAATGGCCCCCCAGCCCAGCACCTTCTCCACCCTCCCCACCCTCCTGGAGAAATGGAAGCCACCTTCACACCAAAGATAATCCATCCCCTCAAGGTTTTGGCAGCTAGTCTTATCCTTCTCTCTGAAGCCAAAAAAACATCCCAAAGCAAGGCCAAGGAAAGGAGATGTACCAATCTCCCCCAGCAACATCAAAGTCTTAACCTAACCCCCAGTGCCAGCAATTCCCTCCTTGGGGGGATCCCAGGCATGAGGACAGGCTCACCTAAGCAAACACTGGTCCAGTGGCAATTGCTCCTCACTTCCCAAGGTGATCAAATGGCACACTTGTCTGCAAGAGAAATTGGAAGAGTTTCACTCTGTTTCACTTCTCCAAATCACTGCAGTCTAGAAGAAACTCAGGTGAAGGCTTACTCTCAACAGAGCAGAACTTGGGTGGGAATGGACCTTAAAGATCATCTAGTTTCAACTGCTCTGCCATGGGCAGGGACATCTCCCACTAGAGCAGGTTGCTCAGAGCCCTGTCCAAACTAGTCTTGACACATCCAGTGATAAGAGCATCCACAACTTCCCTGGTCAATCTGTTCCACCATCTCACCATCCTCAGGGTAAAGAACTTCTTCCTAATTTCTAATCTAAATCTACCCTCTTCCATTTTGAAGCCATCACCCCTCAGCCTGTCACTACAAGCCCCTGTCTCCCTTCAGATACTGGAAGGCTGCAGTAAGGTCTCCACAGAGCATTATCTTCTCCAGGCTGAACAACAGAGCATTATCTTCTCCAGGCTGAACAACCCCAACTCTTTCAGCCTTTCTTCAGAGAGGTGTTCCAGCCTTCTGATCACCTTCATGGCCCTCCTCTGGACCCACTCCAACAAGTCCATGTCTTCTTGTGTTGGGGGCTCCAGAGCTGGATACGCAGTATTCCAGGTGGCATCTCACAAGAGCAGAGTAGAGGGGGAGAATCACCCCCCCTCAATCTGCTGGCCACGTTTCTTTTGTTGAGGCCCAGGATATATTTGGCCTTCTGGGCTGTGCTAGCCCATTGCTGGCTCATGTTGAGCTTTTCATCAACAAGCAGCCCCAAGTCTTTCTCCTCAGCACTCCTCTCTATGCATACTCCACCCAGCCTGTATTTGTGCCCTGACCCACGTGCAGGACCTTGCACTTGGCCTTGTTGAACTTCATGAGGTTGGCATGGGCCATAGATCAGTTGGCGTGGCCCACAGATCTAGTGATCTCAAGCCTTCCATGGTCCTTCTGGATGTTGTCCCTTCCCTCCATGATAAAACTGAGCATGGCCTGTAACTGAGTATGTAGCTGAAGGTGTAACTTGGTACCACTCCCCTCACCACGCTAGAAGCCTCAGGCTCATCTCAGCTCCAGCAGATCAGGTAAAAACTGCTGGGGGGCCCACAGTCCTTCTTGGACATCCAGGCCAAGGCCACAAAAACCACAGCAGGGACTCACCTGTGATGCTGAAATCCGTGACACTTCTTGCCGGCCTGTGAGGTCAGATGAGGAGACATTGGCAGGAGCTCCTCGGTGTAACCTCATGCTGACCTTCCGTTCCCTGTCCACTCTTGAGATTGCTCTGGGGGACGTGTTTCCTGTCAAGGCAGAGAAATGCGAAGCAAGAGCTATCAGTCAAGAGTTTTGGTTTCCAGCCAACAACAGGGGTTTCACCATCCCACATCGCTCCCACCCCACTCACCGGACTGTTGGATTCGGGAGGTGGGGGTGGAGGCCATGGGCTCAGTGACATTGCGAAGGCGGTTGGCAGTGGCTCCAGCAGGCGGGCCAGGGGGCAGCGCTCGTGTGGCTGACCCCCGGAGTTGCCCCATCCTCTCTTCTCGCTCATGCTCTCGCCGCTCCCGATCCATATCCTCAGGATTCCTGGCTGCTCCCTGAAGAGAAGAGAAACCCCCACACTGCACAAAGCTGTCAGGCAGGAGAAGGCGCAGCAGCCCCAGACAGAAAACGCACGGGGCTCCATCATGCCAAGAAAGCAGAAGTCCATCCCCAAAACATGTTCTCCTCCCACCATCTTCAACTCCATCAAGAGAAGGCATCATTCTCTTTCATAAAAAACAAGGAAGAACACATATGGTATTACAGCTGTTACTGCAATCCACATCTGTGTCCCACTTCCAAATATATAGTTCTCCTGAAAAGTTATCTCTACCTATCTATAGGTCTGTTGAAACATATGCTCCATCAGACACACCAATACAACAGTAGCTATGCCCTCCAGTTAGCACCGCCAAACAACTCAGCCTCTTTTCGCTCTACCTGGTTCCCCTTCTTAGGCTGCTCACCAGGGTACAAGTGGCAGGCAGTTTCCAACCTTTCTCCCCCACCTCCATGATACAAATCAACCCCTGTCCTCCAGCCCTCTCACCACAC
The DNA here is from genome assembly GCA_033439905.1 of Ceryle rudis. Lineage (NCBI taxonomy): Eukaryota > Metazoa > Chordata > Aves > Coraciiformes > Cerylidae > Ceryle > Ceryle rudis. The sequence goes on from JAAGNO010021737.1 coordinate 78,701, forward strand.
ACTCACAAATTTAAGCATGTTCCAGTCAAAGACATAGTCGTAGGAGAAGCCTTGGCGGTGGAAGAGGTTGCGGAAGAGCTGCCGGAGGTATGAGTAGTCAGGTTTGTCATCAAACCTCAGGGAGCGGCAGAAGTTGAGGTACGTTGAGAACTCAGCTGGAGAGAGCAGAGAACAGTTGGTTATTGAGCAACATCCAGCCCCCCTGGTCCCACCAGAGAGGCACTGTGGCCTGTCAGCAGTGGTGTGCTGCATCAGGATGGCATGAACACAGAGCTGTGTAATGAAACCGCAGCCTGCTGGTTGCGGTACTTTGGCCACCAAGGAGACCCCATCCCTATCTTTACCAGGAGAAATGCTTGCACACCTCTTTTCTGGATGCTTTTCCAAGCAAGGGGTAGTAAGTCATTGAGCCTTCTGAATGAGAGTAAGAATGAAGACCTAAAGAACAGGTGGAGGTGAGCTTTGGGAAGCTTGAATCACACCAGAGGTTCTCCTAGTTCAGTAGCTTGTCTTAAGCAGTGGTCAGAAGTAGACAGCTACAGAGGAGAAAGACTGGGGCAAGTGTGACTGAAGACTTCTATGACATTAGCCCAGCTTCCACCTACTTTCAGATCAGGGAGCTTCCTTACGTGGATGTGGTTTCTAGTAATTTAGCAACCCTCAGTGGATCTCTCTCCCACATAGTTGTCCAACCTCTCCTTGAACTCCTGTAAGCTTTAAGCATCCACATCTTCTGGGAAGGAGTTCCACACATCTCCTACTGGCTGTGTGAAGAACCACCTTGTTTTATTTTGAAGCTAGCAGGAACCAACTTCATTTCTGGGGGCACCAAATGGGGGCTCCCATTCAAACTTCTGGAGGAACTGCAAGAGTGTAGACTTTCATCATCTCTGTAATGATCTCTTTTCCAGGTTACAGCAAATTCATTGCTTGTATAGAAATTGCCTCACTTCCCATCACTCTTTTGGCCTTTCCTGGGCTCTTTTCCTGTTCTACAGCATCCTTTCTGAAACAGTGGGATGGACTGGAGCTGCACAGCGCATGCTAGGTGTGAGTGGACCATAGATCTATGCACACTGGTTGGGCTTCTTTTCTTTCCTAGTAATTCCTAACACCTCAGCTGCTTTCCTCAGTAGCTGGTAAGCACAAAGTTGATGCTTTCACAGAACTGTCTGTCTATTGTCACTGCAACAACTTATTGGTGAGTGGCACCAGTCAGCTCAGAGCCCACTATTCTGCATGTGACATGAGGACAAAGCCTTCTACTCTCTCCTCACATACATTACTCCACATTTACATACAAAAGAACTGAATTTGCCACTTCACTGTCAGGTTACTTCTGGGATTCATCACAGTTGGCGCTCATCCTCATTACCTAGAATAATTCAGGATCATCTGCAGACCACCTCACCTCATTGCCCACCCCTCTTCCAGACTGTTTCTCAGGTCCTAAAGATACCTCTCAGCACCCTCATGTTCTTACTAATACAAGCCTTGACTCTCCACAAATACATCTACATTTCCCACTTCTGAACCAGAACTGTGTCACCACCAGTCTCTTATCCTTCTCATCACTGGCATCAGCAGAGCACGTCCTGGTCTGAGGGTAATGGGCATTGCCCTTCAGGACCCAAGACTCTACAGGGATTCAGCAGGAGAGCAAGACATGCATCAGACAAGACAGCCATCAAGACAAAAGCACTTACAAGGGTACCCTTTGCAGAGCACCTCAATGGGCGTTGACATCTTTTTCTCACTGATCCTCTCATACTTTTGGCGCTTGGTGGCAGCCTTGAGGCCCTGCCAGGGCAGTGAGCCCAGGTTGAAATACATGAGAACGTAGCCCAGGCTCTCCAGGTCATCACGGCGACTTTGTTCTGTGGGAACAAGTTACAAAGGGGCAAGGAGTAAGCAGCAATCAATACTGCTTTGGCAGTCACACAGCTCTGAAGGTGAACACAGAGCAAAAGAAACCACTTCTCTCCTTTGGTAGAGTTCTATGGATAGACAAACCCATAGAAGACATTCCAGTACAAATTCCTGGGGGGATGTTCATACTGCAAGAGTTGAGGCACTCCTCTCCCCATACAGCCCAACCCCCTTCATAAATGAGTAATTACTCTTGACTACCTCCTCACTTGGACAAGCCTTAATTCACACAAGAATTCAACAGCTCAAGAAGTGCTGCAGTGACACTGCCTACTTTGTTCTTCCCAGTCCCAGAGGAAGGGCACCTACACTTCTCCACCCAGAATGATCACCCTGGCTATTAGTCATGGCAGAGGCAGATGCAGAAAGGCAAAGCTAACAGAGGTAAGCCCAACCCTTTCAAACACATCTTCTAATTAACCTGCTGATATTCCTTACACAGGGCAGAAACAAGTAACTAGTGACTCCTCAACAACTTAAACAGAAAGCAGAGGCAAAATATGGCTTGAGGAAGAGCACAGGGGTAGAGAAAAGACTGAAGAGCTTTATCTTTTAGATTCATTTACTACTACAGCACATTTTGCTAGATTCAGTGCCAGGTTCTAGAAAATGCTGCAGATTATGTGTTGGTCTGTGGGTTTATTCTCAGTATCAGTTACATGCTACCTACCACTTGCCCCATCCAAAGGTCAGTAGATTATTACAGCTCCCCTTACTCTGCTAGCTGACATGAACCCTGACGAAGGAGTAGCTGTAGCGGGTTACAGATCTCAGTGTCCAGATGTACCAGTGCAAGCTGTGGGTCACCATGAGACTGTCTTCTCCTGCATGCCTCTCATAACCTCCTAGTGTTGTGGGATTTTTGGCGGTTTGGTGTTTTGTTTGGGTTATTGTTTATGGGGATTTTTTTTTTGTATTTGTTTGGTTTGGTTTATTTTGTTTTGGTGTGGTTTTTTGCTTGTTTGTTGTCCGGGTTTGGTTTTTTTTTGTTTGTTTTGGGTTTTTTTTTTGTGTGTGTGTGGTTGTTTGTTTGTGGACTAGGAGGCTTGGCAAATTAAAAATATTAGGGGGAAAAAAACCTCACTGTGGTTACAGAAGAAAAGGAGGGTGTCATCACGCCATAACTAAGACGAGAGAGCCTTTGGTTCAAAGTGCATGGAATGCCATAAAACCACCATGTTCCAAGACAGCAATAGAGAAGGAAGATTCCCCCAAGTATCTTAACTTGGAGCATGCAGAAATAACAGCATTTTTTGACCTCACTAACTTATTGCCTCATGTTGCCCACTTTAAAGGGGCTAATGCTTCCTAATCTTATCAGGCGGCTGCCAAAGATAACTACATGACTGGCTGGGAGATGCTTAGATGCTACAAAGGGAGAAGGGGAAAGAAACCCACAGTTTTGCATTTAGCCTAAGGCTGGGATATGTGCACTCTGAGGGCTGCGATTACACACCATACATACCAAATAAATAAAACTAAACGATATTTCATAATGACATAAATCCTGAGACGGCAGGCCTGTGGAAATGGGAGTCAGAAAGCATATCCAGGGCCTGAAAGCACGGGTGACAAAGGTAACCTCATCAATCCTGCAATTAGCCAACCCTTGACTTATCCAGGCTGTAGCTTTAAAGCCTGCAACTGTGGGTTCCCTGTCTGGACCGTTGGGGGGTGCCCCTCAGAGAAGCAGGGGAAGGCAGGGCAGGAACCAGAGAAACCTACTGAACACACAACTCAGCTTTTTTAGAAATAAATCAGGAATTTGCCCCCAAAATCTTGCTTGAACTCCACACTGCTTAAGGTAGGCTGCACATGTATCTCCATTTGCATGGAGCACAGCAGCTTTAAGCACAGCCACCTACCCCATCCAACACATGCCTAGGAACAGTCGTAGTGATTTGGGGAAGGCCAGAATTAGAGATTTGAGGTTAGGGAGAGTGAAGTCAGTGGGGGACGCTACATCTCCTTACTAGAGACAAGAAGAGGGGTTACAAAATCAAACCAGGCAGCTGACTAGGATCCATCACATGCATTCAAACACACCTTAGCCATGCCTCAGCAGAGCAAAATGACTGAGGAAAAATAACTGTAAGCAGGACACCCAATTATTAAAATGCAGACTGATAAATGCCTGATTGTGTCACATCCCTAAGTATCATTTCTCAGGTACATATAGTCATTGTAGCCCACTTAATTTCAGTGAGATTCAAGTCCATGAAGAGACTGAAACAGCAAAATGATGGGGTCACAGTTGTCAGGCTACCTCAAAACACTGTAGCTGTCTTTCAGTTAAGTACAAGATCCTGAATTAAACCCTGGATGATGGTGAAGAACAACAGCTTCTACATTTCTTTGCTTTATCTTCAGTGACTCTTACAAATCCTCAAGTTACCTCCATATTTGTTTTTTAATTTTTACTTTTTGCCTGGCCTCATATACCAACAGCTACAGGACACCAGATACCACTGAACAGCAACAGTGCAGTAATTAATTAGTTAGGGAAAAAAGTTCACCTCCACACACCAAAGAAGCATTACTTAACATCACTACTTTCCGCTTTTAGAAGCTTGACAATCATTGACTAACACTCGCAGCACGCCTGGGACACAGGTGAAAGATCTCTTTACAGTTTGAGAAAGAGAAACACAAGTGACGTAAATGCACACCCAGAACAAGTCAGTCCAGAAGCAGGATTACAGTCATGACCTGTGACACCACATCAAACTTCCTCTTTCCATTTTAGTTCAGCTTCTCAACTCTCCTACAACAGATGGGGGACTGCTACTTTTATAAGACATTCATCCTTTTTCCCCCTCACTCACAAAACCCCTTCCAACATACAACACAAGGTCACCTTCCCATACCACCCAGCAGGACCTCTCAAACCCGACCCACTCTGCAAGCAATCCAGTGCCAACTCCCTTCCACTCCCAGGGAGGCTCCCAGCCATCTCATAGCCTCAGTCCCTTCCCAAAGCAGGGTCCTCAGGAGGAGCTGAGTCAGAGGCGAGTAGCAGGACAGTGAGTTACCTGGGGAAGAGATGCTTGGGCAAAGACAGAAGACTGGGAATTGGCTGCCTTGGATGTAAGGTTTGTGACAAAGCTTGTTTCTTCGCACTGTGAAGTTCCTCCTGGTCCCCAAGGACAGTGCTTCCCCCCAACTCCAATCCTATGCTGTTCCCATGCAGGGCTCCCTAGACATCAGCGGTCTTCACTGGGGTCAGCCCAGCTGTAAGCAGTCTTAACCAAGCACAGTTTTCCTGACTATGCACTCTGATCTCATTTTGCACATGCTGGGACTACACTTCCCCTTTCTCTCCCCACTGCATGGCAACAGCTTTTTAAAATCACACAAAAAACAGGAATGGGTGACAGAGCACAGGATGAGCAGAACTTTATGCTCTGCTCAACATACACTGATGCCATCTAGGACACACATTTAGGGAAGAACTTCCCCCTGCCTCCTGTCATCCAGACAGAGCCCACCAGGCTTCTTCCAAGACGGTCTCCTGGGCACCCCGGGCATCTATTTCAGACTTTACAAGCACCAGAGGGTGCAAGAGACTCTCATCCCCAGAGCACGTGAAAATTGACTGGAATGCATGAACCAAAGCCTGCACAGTCCAATGACTCCCCCAACAGCAAGTCTCCAGCTGTGGAAGCCCGCCCCAATCTCGCCTACTACTTTTTCACCCAGTCACTGGGAAAAGAATGTGTTTCCTCCAGACATTGGAATGCCCAACCCTTAGCTTGCACATTCAAATAAAGGCATTTATTCATTTGCTATTCCTGTCACATGAATACCCCGGCACCTGGTTCCTTCCCTCTCCCTAAACCACATTAATATAACATTAAGACAGAGAACTTAGTCTCTGGAAAGTCAAAAAATTCAGAGTGAAGGTTCCCATGGCAATAATGCTAACTCACAAACATGTCTGTCACACACTCTGTGGCAAGGTCTTAAGAAAGAGGAACTCCATCTGCAACCCAAACACCCCCATCCCCTTTCCTCTGGGCGAGTTACGTAACCTTTATGTCATACAGGGGAACTATCTACAATGTGGAGGTAATACACCCAAGACCTGTTGCGCAGAGTAACTCTCACCCAGATTTTCCCAAAGCAAAGGGCACGAAGAGAGCAACGGTTGTGCTTAGACCGATGGCATATGCGATTTGCTTTTGGATTAGCATTCAGACATTGTTTGTTCATCCCGATACACAAGCCAAGCACCAGTAGTACAGAGCTAAGTTGGGGTGAGATGAATAATAAAAGTCCTTCAAAATAAAAAACAACCCTACAACCAGACATTTAGCCCCTCGTGATCCGTTCAGACAGAGCAGGCACACAGAAAAGAATCAACAGACATAGTAGTGAGAATTATTTTGTGCATGTCTCCTTGCGGCAGTTACCATGGCTGTGGAAATCTTGACTGAGAATTCAATGGAGAGTCAGTTATATATAAGCAGGTCAAATCAAAATACATAAGACCAACTCGGAAAGCTCTCCAAGAACTATTTTTACTACGTGGAAGAGGTCAGGAGATCACAGACCACTCTCAACATGCAAAACTCTCCATTTTTATATAAATAAAGCATTTTCATTCTACCATTATATAGTATTAAGCAAGGAAAACAGTGGGAAACTGCTTAATCTTCCAAGGTTAAATCTTGATTCCAGATTTCTGAGTAACCATCTGCAAGAGGAAGAATGGGAAGCTTTCCCTAGGAAGAATAAGGACACAAAATCTCATGGAAGCTGTTAGTTTAACAAGTTTGAGTTCCTTGCTCTGATCTTCAAATTCCCAGCTTTTGCATTTCAGAGTAAGGTCTCCCATAGATACAGACTGTGCTGCGAGCACAGGAGCTACTTTTCTGGGTCCAGAGGCAGGGCAGCTTCAGCGTTTCTGCTCTTCGGATCTGTCAACCAGTAGCAGAACTGAGTCATCCTGCTCAGAACTGACCCTACAGTAATTAAGGAACTCTTGCACTGTGGACAAAGTTTAGCTCAAGCAGGGGAAAAAGGTCACACACCAGAGACAAGTATCTGCTTGGGAACGAAAGAGAAAATTGCAAGAGGTTTTCACCTCTGCTCCTCACAGCAACCAGGTGATGAGCATCAGGGGCTCCTTCCCAGGACAAGAGTTTGGGTGACTTCAGGAGGTTTAAGCACTGTGGGTATTAACCTGCAAGAGGTTTTTACAAAACCTGGGATGATGGCCACCACCAGAGTAAGACCTGGCTGACCCCCAGCACTCTTTCCCAGCCTAGTTTTATCCCCACTGTACTAGCCATAGACACCAAGGGCAGAGCCCCACCTCCCTAAAGCTGCCTCAGTCTCTCTCAGTGGTGAACGGGACAGTGTGGTTCACAGACACACACATATTCTGAAGGCCCGTGACAGCCAACTCGCAATCACAAAACCTGCCTAGATGTCCAGGGAGTAGGAAGCCTCCCCAGATTTCAGCTTCTTTTACACTCCCAGCACATAACTGCCCCATCCTCAGTGGTGGGAAACAGAAGCATCGCCATACTGCAATGGGCCTGTATCCTCCGCCCTGACAGCTACAGAATAATCACCGATGAAGGCACTCGCGAGTCAACAAGAAAGGCTTCAGTTGCACGCATCCCCAAAGGCTCAGTGCCTGTGAACTTCTCCTTTACACATCTAATCAGCCTGCAAAAATTGTGCAAGGCAGAGTTAGTAGCGGTAAAGTCAGGGAGGTCACTTGCTGCCGAAACAGGATCCCAAAGCACTAAGCAGCACACAAACACATACCAGCAGACAATTCAGAAGCTCAGAGTGTCACATGAGGAAGGCAAGGTAACACAACCATAACAGTTATTTACCCACCATCTCAACGCTGGTCAGAAGCAGAGCCAGGCACAGAACCCAACCCCCTCCTTCTGGGGACACACTACCTCCCCAGGAAAGGCCCAGCAAGGGGCAGCAGCAGGCTCACCAATTCCCAGGTGGGTGTTGATAGAGGCGTAACGGGCTGTGCCAGTCAGGTTCTTGTTTTCCCGGTAAGGGATATGCTGGTGGGTTCGGGCGTCTCGGTACTTCTTGGCCAAACCAAAATCTATGATGTATACTAGGTTGCCTTTTTTGCCGAGGCCCATAAGGAAGTTGTCTGGCTTCACATCCCGGTGGATGAAGTTCTTGGAATGAATGTACTCAATACGGCTGATCTGGAGGGGGGAGTAAATAAATAAATAGTGAGACAAGCGAGAATGTCATTTATCATAAATACCAGTTAAAAAAGGTACCCTGTCCAGGACACTAGCCTGTCAGAGCAGGGAAAGGGACGTTTTGCACAGAATGTGAGACAGCAGCCAAGGAAAGACACCCTCTGGAGGCAGAAGGATTTGGACATGAAGAGAGATGAAGTTCAACGCTGCACACTAGCCCAGTCCTCCATCCGGGGAAGTCACCATCAGCACCACAAGGTAAAATGAGAAGCAAGTTTGTATGGACTAAAACTCTGAGCTTCAATATTGACACCAATCATCTTTTAAACTTAGGCAGGTTGGGAATGGAGAAGGCCCAGAGCAGCTAAGGGTCTTAAACTCAGGGCACAGGCAGTTGAGTCAATACAGGTAGTGATGCCAGTTGTTCATCACACAGGCTTAAAGCATCTATGCACATGATGCTAATGCAGGGTGAGCAGCAGGGGAAGGAAGGACGGATGGAGATCAAGAAAGTCAGCAGTGCCTAGGTTCCAGGGCCACAGCTTCATCAAGAAATAGAAACCTGGCAGAATTTTGAGCAGAGGGGAAGGGGGGAAGAAAAAAAAAAAAAAAAAGAAAAAAGTGCTGGTGCAAAATTGCAAAACTTTAGCGAGACCTGGATGGCTTTTGTTTTTCCTCCTCCCCATTTGGGCCAAAAATGCAGGACAGGAACTGTTGACAATTAAGTGATGAAACTCTCCAAAAAAATGGAGGCAGAGAAAGACTCTGGAAGAAGATTGGTGTGTAGCTGGCTTCTGCCTATTTCCTATTTGTGCCTTTTAATTGATTTCGCTTAATTGTTTACCAAGGGAGAAATGCATGTGAGACGGAGGCGGCAGAGCGACTGAGTTTGCAAGAGAGCAGCTTAGGCAGCGGGGAAGGGGGTGGAATTTAATCGAGGGGAAGGAGAGGGTGGGACGATAACATATTTTTTTCTCCCGCGGGGAAGGGTTTGTGCTGATCCACCGAGTGTGTGCGTCGGGAGGATTTGCAGGGCGAGATCTGCCGGGAGAGGGTAGAGCCACCGGCGGCAGCCGGTGCATCGGAACACCCCCCCCCAGCCCTTCCCCGTTCTCCCCTCCACCGGGGACCTACCTTTGTGCGCGGCCGCTCGTCCCCCGCTGCCGCCGGGGCCCCGCCGCCTCCAGCCCCGGCTCCGCGCCCGCTGCAACTTCCCCGGGACAACGATACCGGCCTCCGCCGGGTCTACCCCCCCCCACCCCGGCCTTACATTTACCTCGTTCCTCCCCTCGCCCGGGGGGGGGGACACGACACAGGAGAAGGAGGTGGGGGGGGGATCTGCGCATCCGTCGCGGCGTTACATAAAGCGAGCTGTTTTTTAAATCGCAGGCTTCCGGTGTGACTATGGAAACACTCGGATTATGTAAATACCGAAACCTGGATGCTGTGCATCGGGTTAAATGATTCACCCCTCTTCTCTTCCCTGGGGAAGTATCTTGTATTCACGTGCAATAATAATAATAAAAATGATCCGGTTGCTAACGAGCGTTGGCCGCCGTTCACGGGTTTCTACAGGATTGCAAAGCCCATCGGTGCTGTAGCTTGTGAATTTTGGGCGAGTTCCGCCTGTGTTCTGCTCGCCGTTAACACGCCCGTTTCTGCACAGCAGCCCAAGTTTTGGTGTTCCTGCAGCCAGACACCTGTTATTCCTGTCTCGTTCCGTGTCACGGGATGGAAAAGGTTGTGTCTGCAGCTGTGTTGTAGCTTGTGTGGGTTCAGGGTTTGTTCAGCTTGTGTCTTGCCGTTGTAATTATTTCCCCCGGGATCTGTTTATCAAATCGTCCTGCGCGATCCACGCGCTTTCCCCCCCCCCCTTTTTTTTTTTTTTTGTCCAACGTGGGTTTGTTTTTGTTCTGTTTTCTAGCGATCAATTGGCAGAAGGCGGTACGCTGAGAACGAGGACCTCTCGGACGTGGAGGAAATTGTCAGCATCAGGAGTTTCAATTTGGAAGAGAAATTAAAGAGTAAAATGTATCACGGGGATTTCGTCCATGCCATGGACGGGAAAGGTAACAGCCGGGGGAAGGGGGAGTCGGGGTGGACGGGGACGGGACTGCTGCCCAGCCGGGGCTGGTCCCGCTGCCTCCACGTGTAGCTCTGCGCCTCGGTTCGTATTTCGCGCCCGCTCCCCCTGCCCGGGGATCCGGTGACGACGCCGGGGCCGAGCGGCGAGGTGGGGGGGTGGGGCGGTGTGTGTGGGTGTTGGTGGCGGCCGCCCCCGGGTCCCCGCAGCTCGGTACCGCCGCGGGGGGGGCTGTCCCGTGTTCCCCCCTCCCGTACCCGGAGAGCCGCTTCTGCCCCGACACGGTGCTTGGGAGGCGGCGTGGTGATAACCGGCGCTACCCCCACCGCCAACGCGCTCCGCTGCCCTGACCCCGAGCTGGCCAGGAATTAGGTCCTGGCCCAGGAGGGGCAGAAACCCCAGCCCCCATTTAGCCGGAGGTGATTCCTGCCCCCGATTGAATCCAGGACCCCTTCTGCAAAAGGATGCAATTGATGAGCCTGTTTGCCAGGCTTTAAAGTCAATAACTTCTTTGTGTTTCTATCATATATTAAATTACAACGCTCCCCTCCCCAAAGTTACTTGGTTTGCTTAGGTGACTTAAATTACGGGGCGGTAAGCAAAGCCAGACAGCCCCGCTCTGCAGCCTGGCAGGAAGGAAAATGGGAGAGCTTTGCCCAGAATCAAACGGGCCGGTGGGGGTGGGTGGGTTTGCAAGTCACCTTTATTTACTGCGGCATTGTTGAAACGGATCCCGAATCCCAGATGGCTATCGCCAAAACTCGGCCTCGGTGAGGACTCCTTGGCCAAGCTCCTTTCTCGGGAAAGAGGAGTTTGTGCTGTAATCCTCCCGAAATGGCTATAACTGCGGAACCGCTAATCTAGTTTAGAAAATGTCCTTTTCTCCCTTAGGCTTAGTTTTGCATGAGCATTTTAAGCTCCTTTTAGAAAAGTTAATGTGGTGGAGAAATTAAATACCTGTATTATTTAGGAAGGTATTTGTTTAGGAGATAAGCTCAACCCTGACCCCTCTTCCTCCAAACAAAACGCAAACACCTTTTTTTTTTCTTTCCCCCCCCCCCCTTTTTTGTTTTCTTTCCATTCTTTTTGCTTTTGCTTTATTTCAACAGCAGGAAGGAAAAGGAGACAAGAACAGATTGTACTCAGCACAGAGGCAACAGACAAATCTTACAAGTTGATAACCTAAAGAACATGATGCCCAGCTTCCTGCATTTTAAATTCTACATTATAAAGGAAAGAACAAAAGATCTGTCTGTGTGTGTTGTTTACTCCTGGAAGAGCACTCAAACTATTTCTGTACTGCAACAACACCAACACATCAATAAACTGTAATGAAAATAAGAACATGTATAAATGTTCCTGGGGGACAACTGCTTGTTGATTGATAGTATAAATCTTTTATACAACATTGTGCAATACTTTCTTCACGCATCATATGAAAAATAATGCAAAGAACAACTGTGACAACTGTCAGAAGGTATGTAATTGTGGTGGGCTGACCCTGTCTGGACACCAGATACCAACCAAAGACATTCTGTCACTAACCTCCTCAGCTGGACAGGAGACAGAAAATATAACAAAAGCCTCATGGGTCAAAATAAGGACAGGGAGATCACTCACTAATTACTGTCACAGGCAAAACAGATTCAAATTGGGGAAAAAATGGAAACTGCATGAGGTTCAACAAGTCAAAATGCAAGGTCCTGCATCTGGGCTGGGCCAGTCCCAGGCACAATTACAGACTGGGTACAGAGTGGGTTGAGAGTAGCCCTGAAGAGAATGACTTGGGAGTGTTGATTGACAAGAAGCTCAACATGAGCCGGCAGAGCACTCATGAGGCTCAGAAGGCCAACTGTATCCTAGGATGCATTAAGAGGAGTGTGGCCAGCAGATCAAGAGGTGATTCTCCCCCTTTACTCTGCTCTTGTGAGACCTCACCTCAAATACTGCATCCAGTTCTGGTGTCCCCACCATAAGATGGACATAGATGTGTTGGAATGAGTCCAAAGGAGGGCCACAAAGATGACCCAGGTGGTGGAGCACCTCTGCTACAAGGATAGGCTGAGGGAGCTGGGACTGTTCAGCCTGGACAAGAGAAGACTCCAGGGGGACCTTATAACTGCCTTACAATACCTGAAGGAATCCTACAAGAAGGCTGGAGAGGGACCCTTCACGAGACTGCCCAATGATAGGACGAGGGGAAATGGTTTTAAACTGAGGGAAAATAGGTTTAGACTGCGTCTTAGGAAAAAGTTCTTCAGTATGAGGGTGGTTAGACTCTGGAATAGATTGCCCAGAGGCCATGTGGATGCACCCTCCTTGGAGTTATTCAAGGCCAGGCTGGATAAGGCCTTGAGCAACATAGTCTAGTTGAGAGGTGTCCCTGCCCATAGCAGGGAAGTTGGATTAGATGATCTCTAAGGTCCCTTCCAGCCTAAGCCATTCTTTGATTCTATGATATGATTCTATGAAAAAAAAAAAAATTCTTATTACTAAATAAATCAGAGTAGGATAATAAACTAAAACAAATCTTAAAACACCTTCCCCCACCTCTTCCTTCTTCCCAGGAATAACTTTACTCTTGATTTTCTCTGCCTCCTCCCCTCCAGTGGTGTAGTGGGATGGGTATGGAGGTTGTGGTCAGTTCATCATACCTTGTCTCTGTCACTCCTTCTTCCTCAGGTGAAAGACTCACACTCTTCCCCTAATCCAGCATGGGGTTCCTTCCATGGGAGGTGGTCCTTGACAAACTTCTCCAGCATGAGCCCTTCACATGGGCTGATGCTCTTCACAAGCTGCTCCAGCATGGGTCCTTTCTACAGAGTGTAGTCCTAAGTAAAAGACTTCTACAGCATGGGGTTCCATACAGGGATAACAAGTCCTGCCAGTAAACCTGCTCCACCATGTTGTCCTCTCTCCACAGGTCCACAGGTCCACAGGTCCTACCAGGAGCCTGATCCAGCACAAGCTTCTGTGGGTCACAGACTCTTTTGGGTGCATCCACCTGCTCCAGTGTGGGGCCTTGATGGGCTGCAGGTGGATATCTGCTCCACTGTTAACCTTCATGGGCTGCAGGGGGACAGCCTGTCTCACTACGGTCTTCACCAAAGGCTGCAGGGGAATCTCTGCTTTGATGCCTGAGGCACCTCCTCCCCCTCCTTCTCCACTGACCTTGGTGACTGCAGAGTTGTTGCTTTCACATATTCTCACACCTCTCTTTACCTTCAATTTTTGTGCATAGTAACTTTTTTCCCCTTCTTAAATGTTATCTCAGAGTTGCTACCACTGTTGTTAATTGGCTCAGCCTTGCCCAGCAGCGGGTCCCTCTTGGAGCCAGCTGCATTGGTTCCGTTGGACACAGGGGAAGCTTCTAGCAGCCTCTCACAGAAGCCACCCATGTAGCCCCCTTGCTATGAAAGCCTTGCCATGGAAACCAAATAGACTAATAGACAAATTTCCCTTAAATCACTTCATTTTGGAGAAAAATCTAAAACCTATTTGCCCATTGTCAAGTCAAGTCATCAATTATAGGGTCGAGTCAGACACAAAAATCTCAACATTCTTAAAATATTGCAAAAAATATTTAAATTATTTAGAGGTCTTGACTGAAAACCTGAAGACAGCTTTGGATTGTATGATATCCATTTTTGTCTGGACATACATTTGCTCTGAAAAGAGAAATATATAACCATGACTTTTTATTACCCCAAAGACCATGACATTGTGTCCATGCTCATTATATTTAGGCTCATACCTGGTTAATACCAACTTTTTCTAAGAGTGGACAAAGCCAGGTCCCTTCTGCCTTCGAAAAATGTAGACATAGTTGGTAGTTTAAACAATGCTATATATTGCCCCCTCCTTCTCCCAGAAAATAGACCTCTCGAAATATCATTATCTAGTTGAAAATGTCATATCTAGTTGACCCATTTCATCAGAAGATGTTGGTCTTATTGAAAATGAGTATCAGAGTTTTCTTAATTGCTACTGTCTTGGTTTATTTTGTTATGTGCTTCAGGTATCCATAAATAACATGTCATAGGTAAACATTTAAATTAGTAGAATTATAATCTAATTTATGAAGAAATGACCTCTTGAGGACATGTTATTTAATCCCTGTTCAAAGCAGGGTGAGTATTGTAATGTTTTCAGAATAGCTGAAGTCTGTAGCAGTTTTCAATCACAAGAGTTAAAAATCCCAACCAAACAAATTAAAAAACTCCACAATAATTAGGCACCATTGAATTTCGTCTGTAGTCTACAGTTTAAAACTTTTCAGAACTTTCTTCCTTGTATATGGGATACATTTATATAGTTTCAAATGTACAATATACTCTAAAGCCAAATCACTGAACTAACATCATGGGCAGAACTGTAAGCAGATATTATGTTGAAAGTAAATATATAAAGAGAAACAAGCCAATACATAAGAATCCATTATATCATTCCAATAAACATATTGTTGAGCATCATTTATAACTGTATAGCAAGTTACAGTCCTGTTACAGCACCAGATACTTCAGGAAAAAATTTTCCAGAACTTCAGAGACATGCTGAGTCCCCGACAAGATGTGCTACAGTGCACTGTCCTGTATCCCCCAATTACTCATGCTGTATTCATGGCTTCACAGATCTTGGGCTTACCCAAAATCATGGAGAGACACCCTCACCAGCAAAACACAGGCATGTATTACATGTAGCAATTTCCCTCTTAACACCACACAACAGTGCAATGTTATTATAATGTGCTTCTTTTATAACAGAATATGGGTGCCCTTCTCCAGGCTTGTCTGACCAGACTTTTTAACAGATGGCAAGGAAAAGTCATGTATGTCCTCAGCAGCTAACCCATATGTGGCTTGAAAAGAAAATGCAGAAAGCTACAGTAACATGACAGAATCCATTACTGGCTTTTAATCCTGATAGTGATGCAGAGATGCACCATGAACACAGCTGTATGTGCCTTTGGGAGAACACTTTGCCCACTTTGGTTCAGAAACAGATCATTAGAAGTAGATCAATATAAGCTGCCATCCTTCTTCACTCTGTCTTCTTTCAGAAAACTAATCATCAACACAGTACTGGATATTGAGAGCTATATTCAGGCTGAACCATTCACAACAGACTGTAAACCAAAGGAAACTAACAGCAGCAAAAAAGGGAGTATTTATTCTAAGTAAAAGTGAGGGTAAAAAGTCACTTGCAAAGAAAATTATCGTACTGTTTCCAGGCTATGAAAATCATGATGTGACAGGCTGTATCAGTGAGTTTTGTGCATGAATAAAGAGACAGGGCTAGATTTTTATTTTGCCAGTTCAAGCATATAATATTGAGTGTTTCCATGTTTGTGTGATTTTTAGTAATAAGCCTTTCTAGACATTATTTGTGATGTGCAGTAAATGAGTGTTGTCACAAATAACTTAAACATATTGTTCTTTTGCCTGCTCTGTTTCATGAGAAAAAAAAAAAAGGCACAGAGAGACTAGATGGTATATGTAAGGCTGTGAAAAATACCTGTTTGACAGTGCTGTGCTGAATTATGGAGCCCTGAATGCCAAGCCCTTGCCTTAATCATAACACTATCCTTATCTTTCTGATCTTATGATTGTACAAAGGTCTCCATTTCTCTAAGCTTGATAGTTTTGCCCCCTTGGAGAGAGATGCTTTAGCGAGAAATTTACTAAACTTTCAAAGCTACACACTGAGCAATATCTGAAGTTCTCAAGAGTCCCACCAGCCCTGCTGGAAAAGTTAGCTAGGAGACAGAATTTCACTTCAGTGAAAAATGTCACAGTTGAGAGAAAAATATTTTTTTTTAAAGAATAAAATTGCTTAGCAAATATATGTAGAAATTAAATACCATGGTATGTCCTGATGTTTCCGAAAACAAGCTTCAGTATCCTGAAATATATTCCTGGCAGCCCTTACGAGGTGAGTGTATTTCCACTCTGGGTTCCTGGAAGGTCTCGCCCTCAGCTCATCTGCAATCTGCTTGCTGATCTTCTGCAGATACACACCAGTATCTGAAAGCATTTTGAATAAGATAGAAACTTTCTTGGAAGGCAAACTGGTGGGTGAGCTGGCAGGAAAGCAGGCAGGTTTGCTGTCAGCCTTGCTCCTCTTGGAATCGACAAGCTCCTGGGGAATGTTTCACTTTGACAAATCGGCATTTTTCCAATGGAAAACATTCTGTCAGAACATTTCTGCCCACTTCTGCTGTGTCTTCATCCTTGTCACTCTCTGCCCTGGTGGCAAAACTTGACTGTTGACATTAGTGCATATAGGCCTCTCTTCTCTCCAGGCAAGGTGTTGAACTTGGTCTTCCCCCATCCTTTCCCCTTGGACAATGTCAATAGGTTATGACATACAAAATATTTTCTTGAACACTTTTCTGTCACCTTCCCTTTATACTACCCTGCCAGAATATTTGCTACAGGAGAAACAAACAAGTTGTGTTTTATCCCTTAACAATGTTTTTGAGCTTTTGTGTAAGAGAAGAGGTTGGTGGTGATATTTGTTTACAGTCTCTAGCACAACATACTATCACTTGGATGTAATAAAATGCAAGTGCATTATTTTTAAATACTACAGCAGATTTAATTACTGCTACTTGGAAAAAAAAAATGCCACTTGTTGCCACAATTATCAGGTACAATAGCAGACATCAAACACTCCACTGTTCGCACAGTTTTAATGAGAAGCGGTATCTGCATTCAGGTTCCTTTTTTCCTCCAAATGCAATTAACAAACAGTAATTAGTTGAGCCAATTCCAAATTGTATTCAAATGAAAACATTTTGGGTAGTTTGTAGATCCAACAGATGATACTTTCTGAAGTCCCTAAAAGAATTAATTGTATATTTCTACACAAATGTGTAGTAGGAAGGGTAAAGATAAAATTTCTCTTTTATACAAAGGTTTGGTTTTGACAGAGCAAATCAGTTTTCTATAAAAGCATATTATTTGGACCAGCCTACAAGACTGCCTGAGAAATATGTCTCTGCATTAGACCTTTTTCTTCTTTGGAGAAAATATTGTCCCTTAACATGAAAAATGTCCCTCTTCAGCATAACCACACATCTGAAACCCTCCAGCTGCTGCTATTTTAACAAACTTCACATAAATAAAGATCTTTTTTAATAGAAATTTCTAATTTATATTCATATCCTAAAAGGAAACATTCTGATGTGTTGTAGTAACTTCTAGTGAGTGATAAATCAGTGGTGTGTTTATACAGAAGCAATATTCTTATACTCTTTGCAAAGCACTTGGTTAGAGATCTCAGATTCACTGCAAATACAGCACATCACTGCAGTTTAATTTTCAAACAAGTTCAGGCTCAGAAACTGTGGCAGCATAATGAAAATTCTCGTGGCAGGATTAATGGTTTCAGCTCCTACTCAGAACAAGCAAAAAACTTTCTATTTATAACTGCATTATTTCCATATCATTTATTATTTCCCAGGTAACCCAAGAGTTAAAAAGCCTGAAAAAGAAACTGCAAGTAAAGTAACCAAGACTGCAAGGACTTCAAACTGTTAAGATCAGTAACTCCTCCAAATCTCCCATGGACTATTTCCACAAACCTAACAGGGTTGATAAAAATCCCATTGTATTTTATGCAAGAATAAGACTGTTTTCTTTGGAGTCCTGGCCAAATTCTAATTTCCTTCAGCCTACCTAGACTTCTCCCTGAAGAATTAATGGGATGTGGTTTTCTTCATTTTCTGTCCTAAATTGTTCTAAAGTGCTCTATTAAACAGCTGCCCAAACCTGGCTACATTTCGGTGAGCAAAATAATAATGGATTTGTACACAACACACATACACAAGCAGTAAGTATGCCACACAGGTACTAAAACCACTGTTATCAGAGGATGTTATTAGCTGTGTGGACTGACCACCAGCTGTCCCAAACTAGATATAATAAGTGTTAATAATAAACGCAAGGTTTTATTTGTGATTTTATGGGTTGTCATTGACATTTATCCCAGGATTTGCTGTCACTCTGCTTGCTTGACAATTAAGTCAATAAAGGTTCACTGACATTAAAAATGGGTCTGCGATTCCATGTTTTTCTGCTTCATAGAGCTGCAGAAGTAGCTGATCTTCATTCAGTCTCCAGTGAGGATGAAAACTCATTGCACGTAGATGAAAAGTGCGACATAAAAATATTATATTTTGATGGTATTCTCACTGGATTGTTCCTATGTTGTAATTAAAGTCACAGCGAGAATTGTAATAACCAAGATAAGTTTTAGAGTACTTTTTTTCCTCGACATATCCACTCATCTTTTACTTTCTTGAACTCCCACTCTCAGTCACGCCTCAGGTTTTGCAATTTACACAGATGTATGGAATAAAGGCCCGTCAAATACTCAGAGATCTGTCTTTTGTCTTTCTAGTCCTCATCACTCATTAATGACACTCACAGACATGGCTTTGACTATTTTCATTTTTTTCTCCTCCACTCCTCCTATTTCATGTTGCACAAAGAGCTGTGAAACAAAGACTTATCAAAGTCATCATTACACTACATTTATCTGCACAAAACTGCCTTTCTCATCTATTAGCCCTTTTAGACATTCCAAGTCCTTCTGTGGCTGGATTACCTCATTATTTTGGCTTCCTTGTCACCCATTGCTGACTAGTTCTGTAGTTGCCCTTCTCATCCTTTGTTGCTCCTATTTATTTTTTTTTCTGGGCTAAATACCACTATGCATAATCTTTCATTTGTTTGAATTCAAACAAAACAACATTTTTTTATACTGTTGGCAAAACTGAAAATTTTAATGAGTTATTGTGTGCACTGATTTTCATCTGGACAACCCATTAGACCCTTTTTTTTTTTTCCACTTTCAAATAGTGAAAAATCTTTGCTGGCCAGCTATTTATCTATCTTTTTAATGAAGTATAAATATGAAAAAAAAACCAGATAACCTGATTTCTTTGCATCAGATTAACTGCAGAAATCAATTTACAGAACTCTTTTGTAATAGACCATAGGTTTTTATAGGTAAAAAACAATAAGTTAGCAGTGAAAAAAAAAAAAAAAATTGTCCTGTTAGCCACTGTTCTCTCATGGCCCACCTAAAGAAGGATGTCTTAAAAACATTCCTCTGCCCCTTGACTGAGTAGTTACTTCATGTGATGGTGACTCACTGGTTTTTGACAAGCTGCCTTTCAGACCTTTGCCTTTATACGTGTCCTGTTAACTGGGAGGTTCCATCTTCTTTACTCTCTGCTATTGGATATTTACACACATTGATAAAATCTCCCTTGAGCTTTCTCTCCTCCCAGCTGATTAGTCGCAGTCCTCAGCCTCTCCTCATATTTGAGGCACTCCAGTGCCTTAATCATCTTTGGGGTGCTTGACTGAGAATGTTCTATTATGTCCCTGTCTCTTGTGTACTGGGGAGCCCAGTATTGAATTTAGCATCCCAGATCTGTCTCACAAGATCTGAGCAGAGAAGGATCACCTGCGTCACCCTGCTGGCAATGCTCTGCCTAATGGAACCCTAGATGCTAGTGACTGCCCTTGCTATGAGTGCACATATTTCATTTATGAACTGGATCTCCTGGACCCCGAGTTCCTTCTCTGCCAAGATGCTTTCCATCTGTTTGGTCTCCAGGTTGTCCTGGTGCCTGGGATTATTCCTTCCCCAGAGATAAGAATTGGTATTTCCCTTTGTTGAACTTCATGAGGTGTTAGTAGGCCATTAGCAACATATTAGCAATGCACAGCCTTCTCAGTAAAACACACTGGAATTAATTCTTGTTGCATGAAAAAAAAATAAAAATGTCCATCAACAAAAGTAGAATCTGTAGCTTTAAAAGTAACAAGCAGAAATAAACCAGTGTATAATAGTATCATGACTGGTAACTTCTCGTATAACATACCTGCCACGTTGTATTGTCCACAAAAGAAGGGAGACATATTTTTGGAAGCTCTACTAAAAAAGATTGTGAACATCAAGAATTTTTTTGAAAGTATCAGTTGATGTACTGATGTCAATAATGTAAGGCTGAGATGTACCACTTGAAACAGAATAGCCACAATAAAAATACAAGAATGGCAAAGCATGACTATAAGTAAAATGGCCTTGAACTGAAACCTATTATCACCCTCCAAAAGATCCTTTCACAGTCTTGGTTTAACTCAAGACTCTGAGCCTCATCAGTGATTTTTGTCTGAAGCCAAAAGTACAGGTCAGTACTATTATATGCTGATGCTTCCTTGTAAAAAAGAAAAGTTTACAAACCAAGTCTGCTAGAATAACAGTATGAGCATGAAAAAAAGAATATAATTATTTCCTGATCTATTCACTTTTGCTGCATTGTTTTGTAATGTACAGTCAGTCAAAATCACAGAAACATAGAATCATTTCAGTTGGAAAAAACCTTCAAGATCATCAAGTCCAGCTCTTAAACCAACACTGCCAGGTCACCAGGAGCCTGTTCCAGGGCTTGACAACCCTTTCAGTTCTTCTTCCTACTGTCCAACCTAAACCTCCCCTGTTTGGATTGATGTGCAGGATCAATATTATGTGCATACTTATTGGAAATCCCATGAGTTTTTCTTTTTTCTGTACGGATAACAGGAATCCCAGACTACTGTCATAGTGAGTGTGGGCTGCTGGAGATAAGGGGAAGCTACAGAACCCTTTCACCTAAGCCTGCTTTGGTATGCTGCACTTCAAGTGAGATGGTTTTTTTCAGCAATAGATGAATACACAGAATGTGGTACAAGCAGTATTATGCCTAAAAGGAAGATGATTTGTATGTATATCCAACATGCTTTTCAGTAATTAAATATATAATTATAAGGTAATCAATTTCATTTACTAACATTCAGACTAAAAAAACCATGAATGTTTCTAAAATGTTTGTAATTTTTTCAGGCTACTCTATTTTTTTTTCACATTGCTTAATAAAGCTTAATAGCTCTTCTCAAATTAAACTAAATTAATATGCCAGCTGTACCCAGTTTTGAGCATACAAAGCCCCCAGTGGTTTATAATAAATTAATACATATGGTTATGCTACATCTTAACATGAAACTCTCATTTTCATGTTGGATGCCAGAATCTATTAGTTTTGCTTCATAGTTCTTACATTAAGTTTATCTCAAGACATCACTCTCCCTGCCGATAAGTACAATTAACTACATATATTTTCCCTAAGTGGATTTTTGTATTCTGATTTGTAACTGACGGATGCATGTTTACTAAAGAACTATTCTAAATTCCAATATTTTCTTATTGCCTCACTAGATTTGTAATCCCTCTCCCCTGTGGGTTTCTATTATCCAGCTGTGACTTGCATTTATTATTTTTTTCAGTTTAGGACCTATAACAGTTAATGCAGGCACCATTGCCTTAAATGGGCATTCATTTGGTTGTCACATAGACTCGAGGCTTGACTGCAATTAAGTGTATACATAGTGTTTCCAGAATCACCATCTCAGCAGCAACCTCTCTTTTTCATTTGTCATACACTGAAAAGAAAGAGTTGTAGCACTAATACCCTCAACCATGCATCGATCTTTAAGTTCTAGCAGAGACCAGACATGAAGGCATCATGACTACTTCAAGAGCATGTGTCTTCCACAATAAGGATTAAAAAATCAGACCCTCTGTAGTGGTTAGTATTTAATTTCTGGGTTCCATTTTAAATATATAAGTCTAAGGCAGTTTGGAACATTGTAAAATATCCTATTTGGCTTTCAGCTTCTGATCTAGAACACTGCAGTCTCCTGCAGTCTCTCTCTTGTGTCTTATCTGCCTGATTTGCATGGATGTCTCTCATATTCTATGGCAATTCAGGTGACACTAAACACTCATGTGTGGGCAATTGAGAGAAGCCATCAGTGGGTGAATGGGAGATTAATGGTAAAATTCAGCCTGAGACACAAAACTTCATTTAGGTGTTCAAATGAGTGAAGTGTCCAAGTTCCCACTACAGTCAAAAGAGTTATTCAACAGAGAGATTAATTTCCCTAAAAGTAGGTCACTAGTGTTATTTTAGAAATAGTTGGCTATCCTCCCTCACTTGCTACCTCAGAATATCATTCAGTGTAACATCTACCAGCCATCTAAGTTGTATCTAAGCAAGCATCTATCCAGCTTGGATAACTGAAGGAATACAAAATGACTGTTATGTTCATGCATCTGTATAACAAACAGCCACTGATCCTGTTCAGCTCTAGGCTCCACTGACTGTACTGATGTATGATGTCTGGCTAGGATGAAGGTAACTTTCCTCCTGATGTGCTTTGTACTTGTATCTAGAATGGTGTCAGTGACACACCATTGTTTTGGCAACTGCTGAGCAGCGCTCTCACAGCATCAAGGTTGCCTCTCCAACCCTCCACCCTCAACGTCCAGTAGGATGGGGATGGGCAAAAGTCTGTCAGGGAACACAGCCAGGACAGCTGACCCAAACTGACAAAAGGGATATTCCATATCCTATGACATTGTGTTCAACAATAAAAGCTAAGAGAAGAGAGGACAAATGGGCCATTTGTTATTTAAGCTTTTTTTCTTCCAATGCAGTTTGTACATGTTATTGAAGCCTTGCTTCCCAGGAAGTGGCTGGATATCACATACTAATGATAGAATTTTTTTTTTTTTTTTTGCTTTGCTTTGCTTTCTTGTGTGGCCTTTATTTCACTTTATTAAACTGCCTTTATCTGCAACCCACAAGTTTTTAATCTTATTTTCTCCCCTTGTACCACCGAGAAGGAAGAGTGATAGAGAAGCTTGGTGGGCACCTGCAGGCCAGCCAAGGTCAATCCACTATAACTAACTGCATACTGACATGTAGAAATCTAAATGTAATTATACCATCCTAGGAGTCCAAATACCTTCAAAAATTTATCCAAAAAGATATATGTGTTATATGTTCTAAAGATATATGTGTTAAAGATCTATAAATACATATATAGATAGATTGTCTCAGGTACATGAAGGATTCCCGTCTCACAAAAACAGCGCTCATACACAGAGCTAATAAGCAAAAGAAATTTTACTCAAGCAAGCCCAACTAGTTACCTAACATCCCCACATACATACTGACCCCAAGGAGGTAGACAAACTGCCGAGCAGGAGGAAGGGACATAGCACGGTTCTTGGGAAGAGGAGTTGCTAGGTCCTAATGCCTTCTGCAGGGTGTTCCCTGGATCAAGATGTGCATCAGGTCAACCTTCCAAAAAATTCCATTCCTGTCCCCGCTGCAGTGGGCTACTTATAGCTCTCCTGGTGGAGTCATGGAAACTGCTCCAGCATCGGTGCATGTGTGACCAGTAGGTGCAGAGTCTGAACAGTATTTTTCCACCCACAGTGGCTAACATTCCCCCCGTTGTGCATACATGGGAGTCTTGGGGCATCTCTGGTGGTTGTTACTTCATCAATCTTCAGCACCCTTATCCCATCCCTGAGGTGTCCTTTCATTGTTTGGTTCCTGATATTGCTCGCCAGACAGCAAGGAGATGGGTAAGGCTGACCGACTGCCTGATTCCCCTATGCACCCGCACATTCCAGATGTGGGAGAGAGCAGCTTTCAGGTAAGCACTCTACAAGCAGATATGAATCTTCTCAGACTGAGGATATTATTAGAATGAAGCAATGGTTTGTATTAGAAGGGACCTTAAAGATCATCTAGTTCCAACAACCCTGCCATGGACAGGTTGCTCAAAACCCCATCTAACCTACTCTTGAACACATTCAGTTATGGGGCATCTACAGCTTGCCTGGACAACATGTTCCAGTGTCTCATCACCCTTGTAGTGAAAAACTTCCTAATTTCTAATGTGAATCTACCCTCTTCCAGTTTAAAACCATTGCCTCTCATCCTACCACTACAAGCCCTTGTAAAAAGGCCCTCTCCAGCTTTCTTGTAGGCCCCCTTCAGATACCGGAAGGCCACAATTAGTTCTTCCTGCACCCTTCTCTTCTCCAGGCTGAACAACCCCAACTATCTCAGCCTGTCCTTGTAGGTTTTCCACCCTTCTGATTATATCTGTGGCCCTCCTCTGGACCTCCTTCAACACATCCATGTCCTTCTTCTATTGAGGGAGTAGTCAAAGTAATCCACATGGGCTCTCGGGAGACCAGAGTAGAGGGGCAGAATCACCTCCCTTGATCTGCTGGCTGCACTTCCTTTGGTGCAGCCCAAGATACAGTTCACTTTCTGGGCTGCACTCATACACTGATGGCTCAGGTTGAGTTTTTCATCTAATGGCACCCCCAAGTCTTTCTCCTTGGGGCTGCTCTCAATCCACCCATTGCCCATCCTGTATTTGTGCTTGAGATTGGCCCAACACAGGTGCAGGACATTGCATTTGGCCTTTTTGAACTTCATGAGGTTAGCATGGGGACACCTCTCAGCCTATACTAGATGGTATTCCTTCCCTCCAGCCTTGCAACCACACCACATAGCTTGGTGAATTCCTCAAACTTGCTGAGGGTGTAATTGGTCCCACTGTCCATGTCACTGTCAAAAGATGTTCAACAGCACTGGTCTCAGTACCAATCCCTGAGGAATGGCACTCATCAGTCATCATGCTGGATCATGATACTCAATTTCTTTTCAATAAATGTGAAGATCTGGATATTGATGCCTTTACTGAGCTTTAGAATTCTTGAAGTTTTCCTTAAATTACTATCATGTTACCTTCAGGGAGTTAAACTGATCAACACACCTCAAGGCTCTAACTAATCTGACAGTTAATCTAAATAACTCTTATTAAAAATAGTTTTGAGAAGTATTGGCCAAAGGCCAAGAAAAAAAAAGAGCAACCTGGAGGTTACCATGAAAACTGTTAACTAGCTTTCCTTATATCAGTGCACAAAGGTATTCAGAAATTTCATTGTCCTTCTAGAAATGGTCTTGTTTTCTGCCACCCCTCTGTTAACCTTAGCATCAGTGTCTCAGGTGAGGGCAGCTGGGAGATGTCAACACCCGAGGAACACTGGCCACAAATTATTTACAGATAATAGGAGGATAGGAAAGTGCAACATGTTATGTCAGGCTCACACAAGTAAGAGACAAAACTTTTGGTGGAAGCTCATTAGATTTTTCTAAGACTTACAAAGAAAAAACTTTGGTAGTTGCTACATTGTGAGATTTTCCATTGTTCTTCAATCAGTAACAACCATTGAAAAGGTCCATTCACCTTTTTTATCTATCTCCTGTAGATAGGATATCTCCAAAGGTGGAGGTAATGTATCCCTTCTGAAACTAAATTATCTGTTATGACCTGTATACCTTGCTAATGTTATTCTTTCCTTAATCATTGCTTTCCCACAATCATCTGGGTTTTGTAGCAATCATTCTTTTCATGGTACAAGTGGCTGAGCTGTTGATATCTTCATGCAGTCATAGTCATTCTGAAGTTCAGACATCTATATATGCTGTTAGCTGCATTGCAAAGCAGCTGCTGGGTAATGAATCCATCCAGTAAATACTTCTCTGTGGTGGAAATCTGGTAAATCAGGAGGTATATTTTGAGAGTCTGAGATTTCAGCAAGACAGTAATATTTTATGAATCATACAGACATCATTATGAAGTTTAGCAGATGACAGAGAATATACTAAGGGACTCCCTTTCTGAGCCCTGGCAGCAGATGACTGAAGCAGGTCTTTCTACTCTGGAACACCTGTTCATTCTTTGGAGTTTAATACCAATACAAATGGATCTTTTAAAAGATCAAAATATAAAATTAATCACATGCCCTCTAAATTTCACATGTTTTTTCACCATGACAAAACCTAATAAAGTTTGTTATAGCCATACAAATGTTGGTGAACATGAAATGTACACAGCAAAAATATAGAGTTGTAGCTAGTGGGTATTATAATGGAATCTAGTAACCTTTTAGCCTACATTCTTAGGCATTAGCATGATTCAAGGCATGGCTAATACTGCATATAAAAATAAGTTGCTATCTGTATTAGAATGGAGTATCTAAAGTAAAAGGTTTTCCAAAAAAATGCCGGCCTACCTGTGATAGAGCCAGTATAATTGACATTGTTCCAGCACTTTGTACAGTTTGAATTTTACCCTAAACCACTAAAGTTCATCAGAATAATAATTACTCTTTTAGCACCAGAAATGTGATTTTTTTTTTTTTTTTTTTTAAGACTTCCACTGATTCTCTGTGAAACTAAAACACTTCACATGCCATGCACCTAAATACAACAGTTTGAATTTTAAGCAACCAGCTTAAGGAAGGAAATGAAATGCAATCTAAAGACCAGGACTTTTTCTAAGGAGTTATTTGCAGAATAATAAGGCTTACTGAGAACTGCAGTGTGCTCTGGGAAACAATGCAAATAGTAGAGAAATTAACTGAATGGAATGTTCATTATTTGTCCAGCTCTAGTCACTACCTCTCAAATTCTGCTACACAAGGGAAACGCTGGTTAGTGTCCTATAGTATTAGACAAACCCTAGTGACACAACAAACCTTCAGTTTTAGGCACATTTCATAGATAAGCACCAGATTTGGGTTTGTGTGCAAGACACCCTTCAGAGTTACTGTTTCCAGCTTTGTACCTTCTGTGACAGAGGGCAGAGATGGAAAAAACTAAATAATTTCCTGGCCCAGTGGAATTTTTATTAGTTCCCATCCTATCTTTCTTTATTTTCTGATCAAGCCGAGCACTTTAAAATCAGTTTTTCAAACTATTGCTATCAGGGAGCTGCTCCATAACTTAACACCTCTAATGAAGTCACCTTCTATCTCTCTTTTTTTTTTGTGTGTTTGTGTGTGTGTGTGTGTGTGGTTTTTTGTTTTGTTTTGTTCTTTTGGTTTGCTTTTGTGTTTTGTTTATTTGTTTGCTTGTTTGCTTGTTTTTATGAGCCATTTGTATCCATCTGTTCTTATTCTTGTGTTGTACTTCAGTTTAGCTTACACTTTTCTTGCTGTCCTTAACTTCTTGATACATTTACATTCTGATGTGCAGGGCTAAGCACAGTCAAATCCAATTTCAAATTAGCAAAGCATTCAAATATGCATTTAATTTTATGTGTGTGTAAGAGACTTGTCTAAGTTAAAATAGAAGTACATAAGGCTTCATACAGATAAAGCGAAATCTGATTTTAGGGCAAAATATTTATCTGACAGTCAGGCCTTTTCAAATATCTGTTAAATCCATGTTTGCAAAACAGTGTAAATACCCACACAGTTACAAGGAGTAATAATTTTCAAGGATGGGATTTTATGTGGGACCATGTGTCCATGATGCCAGAGTGATGTGTCATGCAGGTGTGTATGTCAGTGGGTGATCAAAGCAAATATCAAGCTGAATTAGCTTAGGACATTTAGGAACAAGTATCATGGTGGCCACAGTTCTGTACTAGATACAGGAGGGACACAAAGGGCTGTTGAGTTGGCTGCTGGAGAGACCAGTGGGTCCCAGCTGGTGACTACAGTCACAGCCATAGGTCTTGACCAGCTCCTGGAGAGATCATTGCTCGTGTGTGTGAATGAAGTGGTCTCTACCAGCAGTTGGAGTGGGTCTGTGACCTCAGGGTCTCTCAGGTCCAGGTGCCAGCAGCTAGGGAGAATGGGATCTAGGAGTAGCTACTGGACAGACCAAGTGTCTGATCCCAGCTGCTGGGGGGATACACACTGTTCATATGTATTTATATATTTCCCACAAAAAGACCTTCATCCTGATGTGCCAGAGGAAAAGGCTCTTTTTCCTGATTGTGTGAGTGCTGTGTTTTCTTTCTGTGTTGATAAGTGTGATCAGGCATATGTTTATGTATAAACGTATTGAATATGTGTACCTGTACGGAATACAAGCCTCACTCCTGGGTGGACCTGGAAATAGCTGCAGCAGCCTCATATCTCCATCAGGCTACCGTGTTAGGAAACAGCATCTTCCACAGGTCTTTGATTTACCTTCAACAAACATGAAAAGAATCAAAATAACAACAATTTCTTAAATATGAGTTGGGGAAAAACACATGAGATCTTCAAGGTCTAAGGAAGGCATTATAGAAAGGCAAATTGGTTTTTTGAGATATTTGTTCTGATATCATTTTTTTAAACAAAGTTAGTTAAATTTGCCCATCACTGTGTGTTCAAAAGCCAGACAAGCCCAGCATTTTCCTCAAAGGAGATGCAGCACAATATATGTGTACACATAAGAGCAGAGAGGCTAAAATAAATTTGCACAGGGTTGTACACACATTTATCTGATGGATGCTGGGGAAAACAGGAGCGAGTATTCTTGTGGTGCATGACCTGGAATATGTGCAGCACTGGACATAGTGATAATTAAAGCTTCTGCAGCCTCTTGAGCAAAGCTGCACCTACAGGCACCAATACACTCCTGACCCACTTGAGCTTTTAAAGACACGGCGTGGCAAGAGTAGCAGCATTTGTACCATAGGTGGCACTTCATTAAAATGAAGAGATACTGCAGAGGTCATTAGTCATAGAGTAGGTTTCTATGCATTAAACATGTGCATGCACTGTGTGCAAGAAAGCTACATTGGTACTGCAATTTAGCAGTGCCAGAAGTTGTCAGGTATCAAGTAGGGGATAATAAGGGAAAAGCATTAGTAATGGTGCCATCTTGTGTTTAAATTCTGAAAATGTTGCATAACTTTTCATTGTCATAATCCTTTTGTAACCAATTTTAAGAAAGTAGTGTACAAGAGACTACAGCCTTAACTTAAGGTGATAGAGAAAGAATCAGGTTTTGAGCCTTCATTCTGCAAATCAGTTTATGTTTAAACATTTGGGATTGTGCTTTAAATGAATGTTAGGGATGATTAATCTAAAAGAAATAAAATATCACTAGCAGTGATTTTATGTCTTTAAAAAATCAGTTACCCAATTACTAAATCTTTACATATTATCGTGGGGTTTTTTGTTTTGTTTTGGTTTTTTTTTTGTGTGTGTGTGTATCTTAACTGTGCATTGCATTTCAAATCTAAACTCCATAGAAATTTTACTGCAAGGGATTGCTATAAAATT
This sequence comes from Ceryle rudis, assembly GCA_033439905.1. Taxonomy (NCBI): domain Eukaryota; kingdom Metazoa; phylum Chordata; class Aves; order Coraciiformes; family Cerylidae; genus Ceryle; species Ceryle rudis. The sequence continues at coordinate 107,897 of JAAGNO010021737.1, forward strand.
TAAAAAGAGAAAGACAAGTAAATGCAAACTCAGGAAAACTGAGAATGGCCTGAAAATTGAAAAAATATTTCCCAATTGAATTGAATAATTTCCCAATTCAATAAATATTTCCTAATACCTAAATAATAGGTATAAATAAAAGAATAAAAAGGCAAGAAAAATACAACCTTTTGCAAACAGAAATAAAGCTAACAAGTCAGCACCAGGGCCATCTGGCTACAGACAGAAAGTCATAAACAGTACTTGCTTTTAGTGAAGGTGATTTCTTTTGACAATAGGCTTACAAGATGCAAATTGTATAAGAACTATAAAAGCACCAAGACATCCAGATAAGCTCCGTCATATATGCAAAATCCCCAAAGATATTTCTATGTGCACACTTATCTCCCAGAATACTAAGAGAGCTGTACAAAATGAAAGTAAAATTTGGGGGATTTTAGATTTTTTACAAATTTATCTAACAGCAAACAGTCCTGGAATATGTAATATTTTGCATTTGAACATTTATTTCATAATTTGTACTTATCTTGGGCAGGCAAATGTCAGCTTCAGAAACTCAAAGCATATGTACAGCTTGACCCTAAATATGAATTTAACCTGATTTCAATGGAAATAGCTTGAGGTCCATTTTAATTAGGTTTCTATTATTCAATGCAATATTTCAATTATATTCAGTAATTAACTGCATTGTTTGACATATAATGCTGCACTAGATACTGGAAAAAAAAACAACAAAGCAAACAGTCATCCAAATCAGCTTTTCTTACAGCCTCAAAATAAATATTAACTTGCTAAAATTTATAATGGCACATATTTCTTGTATACAGTTTGCTGATGGATTCAGGGAAAAAAAAAATAGCTTATACAGCTCAATTTTTTATGTTAGTTGTTGATGTTTGAATTGAAAATCCCTGGATGCAAAATGTTTTACAATAACTGCTGAGCTGCAACATAACCAAAAGGAAGCTTTCAGTGTGGCAGTAAACAGAGTAGATTATCCTTAATCTGACCTGTTGGACAGAGCTCAATACTGATTGGCTGGGCAGTATTCTTATTTTGCATGGAGCCAAATGCAAACCACAGGCTTTAATTTAGCTCTTTACTAATACTGCTAGATGCACTTGGTGTGTCTTTGCCATCAACTTTTTATTTAAATATACATTATAAAAACCTGATCCATATTTCTATTAATAGTAAGAAGAAGGTGATTGCAACAACTATGGAATAATCTGCACAATGGTTTCAGTGACAGCAGCCTTGATCAACTGCTTCTTCACCACTCTTACAAATGTTTCTGGGTATTTTTACATAATGCTCTTGGGTCATGGGGAAAAACTGTCTTGCAAGTGATTAACCTGATATTTTCTGTTCTTTTAAAGCTGTCACAACATCTGCAGATTAATTCATCATGGCAGTGGGTAGGAAATTGATGCTTCACTCCTGGATTTATTGAAAATACTACTTGTCATTCCCAAATCCTTTTACTCTCCCCAGTTTCTCCCTGTAGTCACCAAGCCCAAGCTCCACAAACTCCTTTAGTCTCTTAATCTGTCCATAGAGAGACTGCCTTTGCCTTTGCACTGTGTTATTCTCTACAGTGTTCTAACACTTTCAATTAAAAATGCAAACTAAGAAGGGAACAGTTTTAGAAAGGGTTTAGTTTTGCAGAATTTGTTTGTTTGGTGGTTGGCTTTGTTTTTTGGTTGGGTTTTTTTGTTTGTTTGTTTGTTTTTGAGGGGTTGTTGGGTTTTTTTGAGGGGTGGTTGGTTTTTTTTTCTTTTAAAGGCCCCTCAGGCTCTACCACAGGTCTGAAATTTCAGCATCTTTCATGGACACTCCTCTTGGATTCTTGGTCTACTACCAGACCTACTCTTTAATAGCTTTTTTTCTATTTATCTATCTCTTAGATTTATATATAAGTTCACCAACAGTGGTACCTAGTAGAATATATTCAAGGGATTTAAGGGATTTGTTTATATTTATAACCTATTTCCAGACCAGGCACACAAAACAACGTGGTCATATTTTTATAAAACTAAGTTATGTTCTGATTTTGGAGCTGCAATTCACTTTTTATCAACATATAAATGAAAAATACATTTGGAGATAGACTTCATTTTGTGAGTTATGGTTTTAAAAAGTGGTTATTATGAATATTTGCACAACACTATTTGTGTGGGGAAATTGAATCTCATATTAATTTCAATAAATTATAAATAAGATCTTTAAGATATTTCCATGAGAAAATAAGGAAAAGAAAAAACCAAAACAAAACCAAAAACAAAACCCACAACAATAAACCATGCTGTGCTAAGAAGTACAGAGATCAATTCAGTGTTATGGCATGATGAAATTTAACTAGCTGCTAATATTTATGAAATATTAAGTGTAGCACCAGTCTACTGACCTGAATATCAAATGAAAAAGTTATAGACAGTGCAACAAAGTATTTAAAACAATCTATTACAGGAGGAAAAAACATACAAATAAACCCAAAACCCCCAACCGACCAAAAAACTTCCAAACCAGCAACACCAATACAACTCTTCTGTTCTTTAAAATACAAGGACTACTGCAGTAGCTTGGAAGGGGATTCCCAAGCCAGGCTCGCTGATCTCTGTAACAGATTGTGAAATGGGGGAAGCCACTTAGATTCAGAGACTCAAAAGATAATGAAGTTCTGTGCCACTTGGTACTTCAAGACCTGTATAATTTCAGTAGGTTGGGCCTTAGAGTTGATAGGTGCTTGGAATCTTATAGTCCTTCAGTAGCTCCTCAGCTTCTCTAAGACAAAGAAGCAGTTATATAAATACATTCAATACTCAGATGTTGCTCTCTACTGAAACACATCTCAACAGAGATACACAAGTTTTTATAAAGATAACAAAGAATATCGTAGAAGGTTTGAGGTTTTTAAGCTGTCTTGCAAAATTCAGTCGAGGAGAAAGAATTTAAAAATCAATAATTGAATGTGAATATGCATGTGAAAAGATATTTTCACAACATCTTCAACAAGTAGAGCTCAAAACATTCCCGAGGAGGAATGATGCACATCTATATGCTTGTAGTGTAGCCCAAGGAGTAAGAAGGTTTAGGAGACATCATGAGCTAACCTTTCTCTATACTTTACTGCAGCCTCAAAAGTCCACATTTTCTAAACCAGCTTCCTCAGTGTGGAACTCCAAATGAACTTAATTCCGTGGCCTTGTAATTGATAGACATTGCAAAACCCGGTCTTTTCGTTAACTCTAGTTATCATTTCCTAAAAACAAACAAAGAAATCCAGCAAGCACAGTTATAGCAGCTAAGAAAATGCATTAGCAGAAATTCTGCTATGCAGGTATTTAAAATGCCTGCATCTGTGTTCTGCTTAAAGCCAGGTGGGACGTCACTCCTCATGATGGGGTAAAACCAAAATCTATTAATTTTACAGTAGTAGGAGAAAAAACATGATTTTTCTTTATGTGATCAAAGTCAATTAGGGAGTCAAACCAACCCATCAGCTCAGGAATGGAAAGTTTCCCTCAGAGAAATACTGAGGATACCGGGCATACTGTGAGAATACTGAAGAGAAGAAAATGGAGGTATACACAGGAGCAGTAATGTATTTTGGTTCTCAAGGATTTGTGCCTTTAAAGAATGAATTCTGGCAACCCTCTTTGCCACTAAATTATTGGAGGATGCAAGCTCTCAATATGCAATGAAATGTGTTTAAGTAACAGCCTGCTGACTCGTGGCTACATTGCATTGAAAGGATCTAAATATTTTATGAAGCATAAAAAGAGCAATGAACTGTGTAGCATTCAACACTTGCTTACAATTCCAGCAATTACAAACTGAAGCACAACAAATTTTTAAAAGGGGAGAGAGAAGGAGAGAAAGAATAAACATCCTAAACCACAGTACTGCTCAGTCCATAGAGGAACAAACGCTAGAGGATGATTTTAAGAGATTGTCTGGTAGCAGAAGAAAGTCACATCAGAACAATAGCACAAAACAAAGGAAAACAAATTTACTAGATTAGGACAGTTTTCTTGTCATCAGATTGCAATTCCCCTGAACCAATGTATAACAGGGATGCCACAGGCAATTCTGTTAGTGATTTGGTGCAATGTACACAAGATCCTTTGGAAAACAAATCTGTGCCATAAACCATGAAGCTTCAAGTTGCTTTCTTTCATCCCTGTCACTATGGTGGCTGAGACAAGATTACAAGAAGTGATTGATATAATAAATTTGGTTCAAATAGCACTTCCTAAATGAGTTTCGTATCTTACTCTACTTGAGAAATATACTGAAGCATGATTTTGGATCTAGTTTTCCCTGTTGGTGTTTCTGATGAGTCCTTTTTTTTCAGTAAGTGAATAAATAAAACTGTTCTGTGTCTTGAGAATTCTGACACAGTCCCAAATTCCTATTTTTCATTGTCAGCTTCAGCCAAATATTCCAATAATCTCTGCAGCTCCATGGTAAATTTCAATCACATCATCCACCTGAGCCTCAATTACCAGCTCTGTTGCAATTAGACACAAAGTTCTTTAGTCAAAATCACACTAAATGACTCCAGACAGTATCATCTGCCTAAATTTGGGTCTCGTAAGGACTGTTTCTTAACTATGCTTTGACATTGTCTGCAGAATTTGATTATAAATTAAAAAGCCCTGGACTTAGAAACATAGACTAATTTAATTTGGAAAAGGGCATTGCCTAGTGCAACCTCCAGATGAAAAAGGTACAGCTTCAAAATTGGATGTAACTCTAAAATCAGATATGTTTTTTGACTGCCCTGAAACAATGACATTTTTTCCTTATATCTAATTGGATTCTCCATTACTGTAACATGTTCACGTTGCCTCCAGTTCTTTCCTTGTTCACCTTCAAGAAGAGTCTGCCACATAATCTCTACATGCTCCCAGAAGAAAGCTGCAGAGAGCGAGAAGGTTCTTCTTTTCTTTCTCTTCTGCAGCCTGAGAAAGCCATCTCTTAGCCCCTCCTCCCTCATCCTGATCAGCTTGGTTGCCCGTTGTTGAACTTATTCTGATATATTATCTATCTTGTACTATAGAACACAAAAGTGAGGATATGTTGGAGATGAAGTCTGAAAGGGCTGAGTGGAAGGAATTGCAAGCATAAAAAAAAAGGGCTATCCATCAAAGAATCACAAAACCAGAGAAAACCAAACAGCCTTAAAAAAAGAAGGAAGCTTCAAGTTTTAGTGCTTCTGCAGTTGTAGGAAGCCACAACTTCCTTCCTTACAGGAAGGACAGAATGAAATTTCTGAAAGGCACCACAAAAATTAAAATGAATTAAAGAATTCATTCATTAAAAAAAACCCCAAAAATTACTAAATCAGTATTTACATCCAACACTGTGATCAAGGGACATCTAGTAAAGGAGGATGAAAGTGCAAAAGGAGCCACTCCAAATACATCAGGGCCTCAGTTTCCAACTCCCACCACTACAGTTGGCAATAACAGACCTTTCCTGGTTCTTCTTACCTGCAGGGCAAAGTCCATTTGGCAGCAGAAATCCCTTTGTAGCCAATATTTCTGTTGACATCAAAAGACTAGTTTGACTCTAAGCGAATAAGGTGTTTCTCAGACTTCCCCTCAGCTGGCTTGTTGAAGTTGCAGTATGACAAACTAGCTCATCCTTTAGAGTATTTTCACATTCCTGACTTGTGTTTGCTTTGCAGTTGTGTACAGACATGCACTGTGTACAGCCAGTGATAACATTAATAATTATTTTCTGAGGAAGAGTATACTTTATAATTTTTTTTCCTTAAAATTTTGGATTTCAATAGAGGCAAAACAGATGTGGACCAGTTAAGTCTGTAGCAGGTTAAAAGGCTGCACTCTACTGTTCAAAAATGATACTACACAACATTTCTAAAATCAATCTATTCTTGAACACTTCCTTTCTTTATGCAACTGAATTTGCATATCCTGCAGCTGAAAAAGACATAATTAGTAATTTGTGATTAATTTAAGCAGGAGCAGCTATAAAAATCTTAGGTATTTACATAGTTCTCATAAATTAGAGTCACAAACTGTAATTTGTTAAATTGAAATTCTGCTAAAAGCTTGCATTTACATAGATGTTCAGATGTTAAAGTGTTGACACGCATTTTAAAATCAACACTGCTGGCATATTCATTATTCATGCCAATGAGCTGGAAGATTTATTTGGGAAGTTATTTGGACAGTAAAATATGATGGCCAGTAAGAAACTGCAATTGTAACCACTCTCAACCAATGAAAACATACATCTTCTTTATTAAGTGTTGAATACAATTCTATGGAAGATCTGCATGCATGAACATTGCCAAAAATAGAGCTACATTGATTAATGTAGTATAATATCCTGGGTTAATCTCACAGTCCTGATTTGTACTCACTATTTGCAAGAAAAAAAGATTGGGAAATGGGCTACACAAGTGGAACCTTGGTATGTGATGAAAGTCTGCAGATGGAAACGTCAAAGTATTCACTTCAGTACTGGAGTATAAAAATGTAAAAAGTCAAAACTGTTTCATTTTAAGATCTGTGTCAGTGCATCTGAATTCAGAATAGAAAGGTCATGTTAAGGTCTGGGAAAGCTCTTTTCTATAATGTTGCAACTGTCAATGGCACTAATGCAAATAGTGAGATGGTTAATGGACTGAAAGAGAAACATCAATGCCAGGTCACCCATTAGATGACACAAATCAGCATAGATCTACAGAGGCATACCTAGCTTTATGTCCTCTAAGAATCTGTCATCAAATGTACTCAAAAAATTCAATTTTACTTCTTAGATCTGAAGAAGCAATGTTTTAGTATTTTAAAATACTAATATCAAGAGTCTCCTAGGTAGATACATGATTTTGTTTTAAAATAGCACCCTATGTAACCAGATATGACTAACTTATGACTAAGCGCTTTTGCATACAAACATATGTATACCTAGAGAGAGGTAAGATATAGAATTTCCTTTTAAAAAATCAACATGGAAGAATAAGAGCAGAAATGGATAAAATAGTTTTGAGATATGCCCACTGTATAGATAGTCTAACTGCAGCAAAAGAAGGAAAAGTAAAATGCCCAGTCAATGCTTAGTGGTGTCAGGTGGGATGTTCTCCTGACCATCTTTAGAAATCTCTACGCACTGCTATTTATCCACACAGAACTAGTGAAGCGACATCCTCTCTCAGAAGAAGATTTGAACAGAGTTGCCCAGATTCATCTCACTTGGCCTGAAGTGCTGACACTATGAAGAGTGTTGCTGTTAATGCAGTGAAGGGTAAAGACAGACTGCTCCAGGCCCAGGTAAAACCATAGGTGGACTGAAACTCCCTCTGAAGATACCTTGATCCTTTCTCTCATTTGCAGTGAATCATCTCATTTCCCATCCAGGTGCCTGAAGCTTGGTAAGATGGATCAACACCTTTGTACTTTAAAGTAAACCAAGAAGTATGAACTTGTCTTATTTTTCAAGCCTTTCTTTCACATTTTTCACCCCTCTTTGATCTTGTTCCATGTTAAAAAACTGCATATGTACATCTCTGTAGCCTTTTACCCTCAGAGGAGGCATACACATTTATATCTATCTTTCATTTTATTGGCTTGGCTAACTCAAGCTCAATGACATTCTGCTAACATTGCACCCATGTCCATGTCTATATACAGAGGCAATGTTCCAAGAGGACAATCTTCTCTTTCAGGGGTTCCCTTTCTGCCCAAATGCCCTGCCAGAGCCTTTGCAACCCCTAGCAGGTGCAGAGCAATCTGTCTTTTGTAAATCAGGTCATTCATTGCTGAATGCAATAAGAATGTGTGCCTGTCTGTATCCCCAAAAGCACCGAAGCAGTTGTTTGCATACTAGAGTACCCTCAATGTTGACTTGGTTCTCATACTCTCTAGCCTTAGACCACAGGTATGAACTAATGCAATGTCCTGGAAACCGACTGCAACAGTGAACTCCTAATAAGTCCAACAGTATGGAAGAATATCTTCTGTCCATCAGAGCCAATGTGCACTGCTTTGTACTGCAGTACCTATCATAGGGTTAAGCTGTGCATAAGGTTTAGCAAATGTATGTGACCCCAGTCAATCTGGTAATTGTAGGTGTTGAGAATACATGTCAACTAAATCAAAAATCCAATAGTGAAAAAAAAAATTACATCAGATATAATTTTCAAAGTAATAATTGTCTATTTTTATTTTATTTATGAAGTATTACATTTCCTTTCTTAGTCTGTGGCAATTTACTTGAGATTGAGTCTCACAACCTAGGCTACCATAAACTCCTTAGAGAACAGAAAATTTTGTTATCGGTGCTTAATTTTTGTGCACAGCTTGACACAGTGACTAGCTCTTCTTAGAAGAGAAGCTAAGTTATTTGTTACTGCAAAGCATGCTGCTGATAATAAGATTAGAGGTGATGCATGCTCATATTTTCACCATTACCAATAAAACCTAACTCCAATGTGTTTAACTGTTCAAATCTTCAGAGTGATCTGCTTTATAAAATTCCAGGCACCCAGGAGTTTCTGCAGAATTCAGAGGAAACAATACTCAGCAGTTCTGAAATAGATTTTAAAACCAGAGTGGTCATATAATCTAACTTTTTTCACCCTATAAAACATATTTAGATACCTACATAAGCTTTTACAGACTTTCTTATAGACAGATGTATATTAAGATAAATTAACACTGTCTCTGGGTTGTGGGTTTGTTTGGTTGGTTTTTTTGTTGTTGTCATTGGGTTTTGTTTTGTTTTTTTTTTGTATTGGCACTATGAGATACTGTCACTGTTTAAGGGACATTCTAATTTTTTTAAGTATATTTTTTGGGGGTGGCATTACATTAATTTACTTTTTAATCAACTGAGTTTTGAATTTTACATATTCAAAACAATATGAATTTACTTTGTTGTTGTTGGTTTTATCTTGTAACTTAAACACAATAGTCAAAATCAGCTTCCCACCGGTTAAATACCATTTTTATAAGATGTTAGAAGTTTTGGAAACATTTTTTGTAAAGAAAGGAACATATAACTGTGGTAGTTTGACCTTGGCCGGATGCCAGATGCCCACCAAGCCACTCTGTCACTTCCCCCCACTTCTTTCATCTGGATCAGGGGGAAGAAAATAAGATGAAACTTATAAGTTAAGATAAAGGCGATTTAATGAAAAGCAATGCAAAGCCATGTGTGGAAGCAAAAGAAAACAAATATTTATTCCCTACTTCCCATCAGCAGGCAATATCTGGCCCCTTTTTGGGAAGCAGGGTTCCAATCCCATAGCGGCTACCCTGGAGGACAAGCAGATGTTAATGTTTTAATCCCCAGCTGGTAAGAGCTGACACTTGCAGTTGGAGGTAGTGGCAAGGATTAGGATATAAGACCACACAGCTGAATGAAAAAGTGCCTACAAAACATATTAATTGATATTCCCACCTGCTCTCAATCCATTTCACTATTGCACTGTCAATACCTAGCTTTGCTTCTTCTCTCTGACAGAGATTATAATGACAGCCTCAATTCATATTATTCTGTCTTGAGAACCTCTGATGAATGAGCACGGAATAAAATTGTGCTGCTGGTTCAGAACAGGAATTTGACTATGGTGAATGTGCCAGATGCAGAACTCTCCACAACCTGACTGTCTTTGGAAAACACACTCTTTGGAAATTATCTTAACTCCATTCAGTTTTGTGAACACATATGTAAATAGAAAAGAAGGGGAATTATTTAGCTAGGCCTTTGTCCCTATCCCAGAGTATATCTCAGTTGCACATGAAAAAAAGAAACTACCAGTTTTCAAAAATGCTTTAATTCTGAAGTGTGGTAGACAATGTCTAGTGTTTTCAAGGACATTTTAATACACTTTCAGATGTCTGTGGTTTCCAAAAGGCCAAAACCAGCAAGTGATTTCTGAAAGTACCTTGTGACAAATTATTACCATCATATCTCCCATAAAACACAGGAGGATGTTTTCTTCCCAGGGTGTTGATGGTGTTACCCCCTCTGCCCTCAGGTTGAACAACCAGGACACAAGAGGTGTAAATTCAACCAGTCACAGCCTCCAGGCCTTAAAAAGATATTTGCAGGAGAACTCATGAATCATTAAATCAGAGATTTAACTTTGAGCAAGAAAGTTTCCATTCCTTCCTTCTTAACTCCTGCTCCTGAGAAGGGAATGAAGAATTCAACTGGACAAAAAAATAGAGGGAGAGGAACTCATCAACTGAATAGTCATAAAAGTCTTTTGAACTGAGGCAGTTTTGTGAGTCTGCTTCTGCTCCTAGGACTCTTCTAATTTTTCTGTTAAATTGGAATGATCTGGGAAACAAAGAAGATAAATACTGATGAAGACACAGCATTTACTGATCCAGGAGAGTTTTCTCCAACTTTAACAATCAAAGTAGAATCCACACCATAGATAAATATCAGAGCTTTTGTAAGATTATCTGACTCAAATAAGTCTTTGGGGGCTATACTTCGTGAAATGCACTGAAAGTGTGGCATCAGCATCTAAGGAAGGCAAAAAAAAAATACTTCAGCTTATAGCTCCTTCAAGAACTAAACTAAATTTTGGAAAGCTCTGTAGCATTCTTAAGGGTGCTGGAGGTTCATAGAGATAGATGCAACAGTTTTCAGAATCAAGTGTATGCACCAATACCACTGCGCTTAATTCATGCACTTTGAAATCTAAATCAAGATCCAAATCCAATCACTCCATCAGGAGCAGAAACCTCCAGTAATGATTCAGTCTTCACAGTGAAGATGCCATATCTTAATAATTGTCACAGAAATCAAATACTCCTTCCGTATGCTTTATTTTTTTAAATTTAATTTTATTAATTTTAAATAGCAATGATAAATAGTCTTGTCTGTTCTTTCCCTAGACAATTAATGCTGACATCCCCCAGTTCTGAGTAGACATGCCTCTAATATTGTCCACAATCTATTCAAGAGTATTGGAACTTTTTTTTTTTTTTTTTTTAATTTAATCTCCAGACTCCAGCTCTGCAGTTTTTCCTGCTCTTGGAAACATGATAAAATCTCTCCCTAACTGGTCATATGCTATCTTTTAAAGGTCATACCCATGATTCTTCTTATTCACTTGAAAGCAACTCTTTTAAAGGGCAGGCCTGGGTGCAGATTTATAATCTTGTTCCTATATTGTTGCTGGGTAGAATACAAGAAAAAACAAGCAATCCTATAGGGAAGTCAGCTGTCATAAGATTTCCAATCCATAAGACTCTCTACTGAGTTCCAGTAAATTTTTCAGAAAATGATGCAAATTCCTTAATTTTTCTCCTTGCTGTGAAACTTTTGACAATCTATGTGTCTAGGCACATGAACTCACTTTTATAAAAGTGATATTACATCCCAAAGCAGACTTTTTAATCTGTCAGTCATGAAGTGCTTTTAATAATATTTGAAAATACTAAAGGGCATTTATTTATCCTTTGAAAGAAGTAATTTAGGTCTCAGCAGGTTATTTGCATATGTCACCAGTTTAACTAAGCAAGGATTAGCAAATTAAAATGTAGTTAGGTTTTTTGCATAATTTGTCAAAATTATATGCTTTGTGTGAGTGACAGGTGGGTGGTAAATCTTTTAATACAAAGTGTATTCCAAAAGTTTCTCGGACTTCAACAGAAAATTAACTATTTATTTTATTATTTTATTTTAGGTAATACAGTTCTATCACAAACTCTAAGCTAATGTTGAGAATTAGACAACAGTTTAAAATGTTTGTCCAAATTGTAATACAATTTACTTTTCTTTCTCATAAACCCCAGGAGTACTTTAAGACCCTACCCAAAAAAGCTTAGAGTCTTATCAGACTAGACAGCTTGTCAGAAACACAGCAAAAGAAAGGCAATTACCACTTTACTAGTGGAAAACCATTGCCCAAAGAAAATAAGAGAATTTTTCAAAATCATGTAACAAAAAACAGGAGATGGAACTGGATTTTCTGGGTCTCAGAGCAGCTCTTTCACCTCAGTCAGTGCCTTCCAACTCACCTCAGACTGGCTTTCTCACAGTCACTGCAACATACTCAGGTTCATGCCCCATTCAAAATTGTGCAAAGACGTGATTTAGTCTATGTAACAAGTACATGCAGTATTAAGATAAAAATCATAATTTTGTATATTAGTCCCATGGAATGCCAAAATAATAGAGCATCAGAGAAACATTTTGATAAAACTTATGTGAATTGTCAGTATTTGGTTACCCTGAATAAAACCTGGTTCATCTCATAGATATGTGTTTTCTATTTAATATGTTTACATAAGATATTGTAAAAAGACATGAGATAGCCAAAAGGAGAAGGCTTCTGACTCTTATTAGTCACACAATCATAGAGCATTTCCTACATTGTATTACCCCTGTACTTGGCACTGGTAAGGCCACATCTTGACTACTGTGTTCAGTTTTGGGCCCCTCACTACAACAAGGACATCAAGGTACTAGACCATATCCAAAGAAGGGCAACAAAAATGGTGAGAGGTCTAGAGCACATGTCTTACCACATATCTTATGGGGAGTGGCTGAGAGAGATGGAGTTGTTTAGCCTGGAGAAAAGGAGGCTCAGGGGACACCTTATCACTCTCTACAACTACCTGAAAGGGGGCTGTAGAGAGGCGGGGGTCACTCTGTTCAACCAAATAATAAGTGATAGAACAAGAGGAAATGGCCTTAAGTTGTGGCAAAGGAAATTTAGATTGGATACTAGGAAGAATTTCTTTACTGAAAGGTATATCAGACACTGGAACACATTGCCCAGGGCAGTGGTGGTGTCCTCATCCCTGCAGGCTTTTAAGAGTTGAGCAGAGGTAGTGCTTAGGGATATGGATTAGTCGAGGTTTTGTCAGTGTTAGGTTAATGATTGGACTCAATAATATTAAAGGTCTTTTCCAATCTAGGCAGTCGTGTAATTTTGTGATTCTGAAACATAATGCAGGGAACATCTTCAGCGGCCCCTTAAATTTGTCTAATGAACTGCGACACAAACAAAATTGCAGCATTAACAGCATCTACTCATTAGTATTCTGAACCACCTGCAAATAAAGATATGTTTGGTATTAGGGTTCTTAAAGCAACAAAAGTTGAATTCATTGCAAAGTGATCCAGAGAGGCCTCCTTAATGTATTTGGTCTTCAGTGCACTCTAAACTGTTTATTGCTAACAGTAGTGTATCTAGTCAATACTTGCATGGCATCATTTTGAGATCACAGGGAAGAATTCCTGTTGCTTTTGCAGAAAGAAAGAATGGAATTCAGCTTGGGCTCATGGCCTGATCCAAAATGCATCTGGGGTCAATGGAGCATGCTCTTATTTTAGTGGATTTAGGCTGTGTCCAGTTATGAAGGGAACAAGAGACTACAGAAACAATCCTGAACATCACAGACTTCAGCACAGGAAGAAGTGAAAGGATAAGGCTGATGGCTCATTCTCTTGCTTTGCTGCCATCATGTCTCCACTAGGAAGGGATGCTGCATTAATTCAACTCAACTTCTACAAATAACTCAGGTGATACAGAAATACAAAGTGTCAATGTTTTTCACTGTCTAGCAACTACAAGAGACATCCTGAGGGCTGGACATCTACCTAGATAGGAGAGCTGGAGGACACCAGCCACAGTTCCTTTATATTCACGCTCTGGTCCAGCCAGCAGCAGTAGACATGTTTTAAACAGATAAGACAATGGTCTTTTTTTGAAATATATATTTTATTAACAGAGCTAGATTTGCTAATCCAGGAAGCCACTTTTAATTGTAAAGGTCAGTGTAGAGTAAATAGCTTGGATTCATAAATAGGTTTTGGCTCCTAGAAGTATGAGGAGGTTTCAAGAAGTGTTTGCAATGTGGACGTAGGGTATCATGAAAATGCCTTGTAAGTGGGTAGAAGTAAGATTCCAATTTACACAGGCTAAAAGCATGAGACATATCTCCTAAAATAGCTATTCACTTGCTAAGGGTTCCACTGAGGCTTGAAGGATGACAGAGTGCCATTATAAATAAGCTGTTGTCTGCTCAGCTTTGGATGACAAATTCAGGCGCTACAATGCTTTGCCTTTTGCAATACATCATTTTCTTAAAGTGTGTAGTGTTTTAGGCAAAACTCCACTCAGGTGCTAAAAAAATTCATAGAAGGACAATTAGCAGAAGTAGGATGATTGTATCTGACAGTTCTATAATAAAACAAACCCTGCTGAGTTGCCCAAAATAATAGTGGCAAGTAAACTAGAGCCTAGTATATGTTTGGTCTTTTGTCTGTAATTTAAAGGATAACTTATATCTCCCACTGTGTGATTGTACAATTAATTATATTTTTCCACAGGTACCTATTTTTAATGTTGGAAAGGAATAAGAAAGTTGTTATTGAAGAAGGAAAAATATTTGGGTTTTTTTTTTTAAAAAGCATGAGAGACAGTGGTGCTGTGTGGCTAATATGGCTTCTTGTGTAAGAAATAGTAGTGTGGCCACTTTCCAACAGGTCATAAGCTTTTACTTGAATTAACATCAGATACCTCTGCATCTGGCAATTGATCTTTAGTGTGCTTTTATTGTTCATACCTAGCTGTTAACCATTAAACGGATTAAATCTGATAAACTACATAATTTTTAAAAAATCACACCCCTTCTTCCCACTAATTCTCCAAGAAACTTTATCAGTTGTCCTTGGAATAACCACCTACACAAGATTCAGGGGATGCCAGAACATCTGAAATATTTTCCACTCTGGAATAACATACAAAAGCAGTCCTGTTTTTTCTTCTCCCCTATGCTCACTAATCTCACAAGAGACCAAGATACTGTAAGAAGTTGCTGCACTCTAAACAGAACCCAAACATGTTAAAGGAAAGGAATAGGTACCTGTCCTGCACTGGTAGCTGTCCTGAAGGGGAAACACATACCCCTGCAATCCAGAGGGATGCAGCTCAGTTCAAGACTTACACTTTTAGCTTTCCTCTATGGCTAACATAAGGCAGCTATAGAATATACACTTCTATTTTAAGTGACAGGTTACTTAATGTCCTACTTTAAGCCTTATTCTTAAGTACCCACTTCTCATGTACAAAAGCAACAATTAGTATGTGCACAAGGATCACAAGGGGTTACATCCTTAGAGTAATGCAAGTCCAATTTATTACACTTAAATACTTCTTAAGGAACACTGGATTCTGGTGAATGAACACTCAGTAGTTCCTGCCCACCTAGAAGGGATACAAATTTTTCTACCTGCCCTCTCTGTTTACATACCATCTCCACATCCACAGACAAACACACGCTTAAAAATTTCATGCAGTAAGATTTCAGTGTTTCTACAATGTTTGTTATTTGAGAGAAGTTTAAAGCATAGGAAAAGAAGTAAGCAGATAGAAAGTTTTTATAGCAACAGGACAAGGAGCAGGGAAGGAAAGGAAAGGAAAGGAAAGGAAAGGAAAGGAAAGGAAAGGAAAGGAAAGGAAAGGAA